>JAVTVY010048878.1:0-23719 GCA_036873755.1 Hanleya hanleyi
CACACGGTCCCTTGCACCGGCATAAGCGGTATTAGATACAAATCTAGAGAGCAATGATGGAAATGCTCTGACAACTCGTATATTGGTAATTGGTGAGCTGTTTCGCTGTGACAACTCGTACACTGGGGATTGGTGAACCGTATCGTCGTCAGATGAAAATGTCCGAGACACTTCACATGCTTAGCTGTTTTCATGTATCTCTGCTGCACTTTAAGACTTTCTCCCCAAGAATTATTACTTGGCATTGGAAAAATGTGCAACAGACATATCTAAAAATAGATAAACAGTGAAGAGTCTCAAACCTGTTCGTTGATCAACTGCTGTGTTCATTCATTTCTGCGTTATGAAGAGAATGCACATTCCTTTCATGGGCGCCATTGGTAGAAACACAATATATGTAAATTTTCTTTCACGAATAAAACATACCATGGTTGAATATAGGTGCCAGATGGAGTACCCTTCCATGAATTATATTCATATACACAATAAATTATAACTTCATATGGATAAATAAACCAAACCAGGTGGACATTTTTTAATTTTTTTTTAACTCGCCCTGTATATACTGTCACTCCTCTATATTTATTCTCCTACCGTCAAGGGTTGTACCCTCTTATTTGTCGGTGTAACAGTCTCATGGCACGATAATCTATATGTATATATCAGACCTCCAGTATATGTGTAACGGTTAACCGTTTGTGTAGAGAACGGTTTGAATATGGAGGATGACCCAAATGGAATGCGGGGAACGACCTTGACATGTATCGTCAGCGAGGAACAAGGCAGTGTACGGAAATGGAGTCCCCCGTATTTCTCGCTTACCAGAGCAAGATAGGAGTTGCCATTTACGTGAAATATTCTCTACAGGTTCTAGATTGGGATGCCATTCTAGTTTATGGACTATGAACTGTAATTTGGCTGTGAGAGACGATCTTTCATTGCAGGCGAAACGTCTCCGTTCGCGAGGAAACTTCCTGTGGGGACTTTTCGGGTGCGGAGAGTGCACACACTATATATACAGGTGCAGACATTTCAAGCGGGAGCAGACCAGAAAGTCAGATCTGGAGGAAGCACGCAAGGTAGAGCCTGAATTGTGTGGTTTTGGCACTTTGCGACCGGGTCGCAAATGTAATTGTTTTGGCCTGGGAGTCTAAAAGATTGTAGATCCTGTAGCTAGTGCAACCTGTGAAAACACGTCAATCCAATGCGAATTTGCCGGCTTGCATTTTCAGTGTGGAACCGTGTTTGTGTGTTGTACTATAGTATAGGGAACACGACAGAGTGTGAAGACCGACTGGCGTGTTTATTGTAGTCTGGGGGTATTCTATAATACTGTAACATGACATGTATCACCGCGTAGCACATTCCGGTAAACATGATCAGACGTCAGTATAGAATAAGGATATAGGTCAATACCAGTAGATTGCATGATATCGGCACTGTTTTGCTGAACAGCCCGGGCACTGGGACGTGGTCAGTATTATTTATGTGTCGGTGTCATCGGTCGTGAAGCGGTATATGACGGTAATAAGGGACTCCCTCCACCCTCAGATTATATGCAAATGTACTATAAATACAGAGATAATAAAGCCAATCTCTCCTACCGTTATTCGACGACATATCGTGCAGCCCGTTAGGTCTGCGACCGGGACGCAGAAGGTCGCAGAAAGGTCGCAGACGGTCGCATAGACGTTGCACGGGTGTGAAAGAGGCCACAAAGATTACAGCCAGTACAGAAGAGAAGGCACAGTACAGACGGGCTTCTTTTCTCGGGAAACGTCGATAAATCGTGGAATCGGAGAGCCCTGCGACCGGGTCGCAGAAGGT
Source organism: Hanleya hanleyi (assembly GCA_036873755.1). Lineage (NCBI taxonomy): Eukaryota > Metazoa > Mollusca > Polyplacophora > Lepidopleurida > Hanleyidae > Hanleya > Hanleya hanleyi. The sequence goes on from JAVTVY010048878.1 coordinate 1,828, forward strand.
CGCAGAAAGGTCGCAGACGGTCGCATAGACGCCGTACGGGTGCGAAAGAGACCACAAAGATTACAGACAGTACAGAAAAGACAAGGCACAGTACAGACGAGCTTCTTCGCCCGAGAAACGTCGATAAACCGTGAAATCTGACAGACCTGCGACTGGGTCGCAGAAGGTCGCAGACGGATTGCGACCGGGTCGCAGAGGCTTGCGACCGGGTCGCAGAGGATCGCAGAGAGTCGCCATCAGCAGTTTACAGACAGTAATGATGCTACATCGGTACCAGATGAAATGATAACGCAATATATACCCAAGTAGTTGTCCTGACGGCCACGGAGGACGAGCTGTGTGTGTTTCTTACCTGGAGGGTCGTCGTGAAGTTGTGTAGCCACGGGTCGTGTCTATAGACGGGTCACAGCAGCCGTGAGGGTTGAGACGCCGTGCTATACCTACCTGTGCGGGAAGCAGACTGGTGAGCTGACAAGTTAGGGTCAGGCTCCGACGACTGGGGGTGAAGAAGACGACGGGCTGCCACATCCGTGGAGAGGCTCCAACGACTGGGTGTCGTATATTGAGAGAGCGTTACAGCCGTAACGTTCCAACGACGGAAGAAGACGACTTGCGACTGGGTCGCAGAAGGTCGCAGAGGCTTGCGACCGGGTCGCAGAGGGTCGCAAACACAGTTATCGTGTGGGGAAAGGGCTAGCAACCAGGCCGCCCTTGATTACGTGTGACGGGAGAGGTGAAGGGCCAGCAGCCAGGCCGCCCTTATACCCAGAAGAGAAGGGCCAGCAACCAGGCCGCCCTTATCGCGTACCCATACATATTTAAAGCATAAATGTAACTGTAAAATTATATGCACACACTCTCTTATATTATTTGTATATAACATGAAGTTTATTTGCATACACTCTCCTAGTGTCTGTACATATATGTAAATATTATTCTACTGCATAACGTTACATCTCCTTAGACATTCTGTCTAAGCCACGCGGTTCTACGCTATTATCTGTAATCGCGTATACTATTTGTGCAGAATATACCATAATAGACCTTTACATCAGCGTCAGTCATCCTTGTAGGGTTGTGATCATCTCTTCGATCCCCGGATCTCTACTAGTGAAGGGGTTAACTACGGTGACGGCCAGAATACCAGTGGGCAATCCCGGTTATTGATTCGTTTTCACGTAAACACCACGACTGGTCCTGCTCGTACACGTTACATATGTAACCATAATGGTCAACGTCAGTAAAGTCAGTAAAGTCAGATATAAATTCATCCGTACTCATGTCATCTGAGTTCACCGAGATTCTACGCGGGTAACCTTCCATATATCGCGAAATTCAGTTTTCGCAAATTTTGGACACATAGTGTGTATACAACACAACACAGTCAACAACTATAAAATAACTATTTTCCGAGAGTATGCAAGGAGTGTAGACGTGTTTGTGTGAGCTCTGTGAAATACTTTTGAAAGTCTACGGTGTTCGTCAGGCCTCCTTAGATTATTATACTGGAGTATGCCTCCAAAACAGGCAACATTAAATTCAAGGACGAGGAGTGAAAAAATAGTGGAATATCTTGAACAATCGGAAAATCTGGCTGAGAAAAATACCGAGAAGGACGTACCGAGAGAAGGGACAAACATGGCGGACAATTTTGAAGAATTCATGCGGAAGGCCGTAAGTGACATTCAATTCTCACTCAACAAAGTGATCAATCAACAACACGACTTTCTCGAAAGGCTGGTTGTCGTTGAACGAAATCAGACGAAACTTGGAGAAAGTATTTCCCATACAGATTTGGACGTGCAATCCTTGAAAGAAAACATGAAAACAGAAATAGCAGAAGTGAAAAAAATGAAAAAGAGAGAGTAGACCTTCTCGAAATTGAAAACAAAAGCTTGAAAGAAAGAGTACTTGACCACGAGAGACGTGATCGGTCATTCAATTTGAGATTCGGGTGAATACCAGAGACGACTGGAGAAAACTGCGTTACGCTGGTAAAAAACGTTATCGAAAACGAACTAAAGCTGTCCAAATGCTTTATCGAAAATGTACACAGAACAGGGGAGAAGAGACCAGGACAGAAACGCCATATTATTGCAAGATTTCTACTACGACCAGAGCGACGAGAAGTGCTATTCACAGCGAAATCCGTGCTGAAGCAGTGAAGGACGGCTTACTGTATTCTACGAAACGAAACGGGCGAAACGAAACGAAAAGTTGTAATCTGCGAAACGAAAAGTTGTAATCAACGAAACGAAAAGTTGTAATCAACGAAACGAAAAGTTGTAATCAACGAAACGAAACGGTTTCGCATTTTACAAATCAGGTGGGGGTAATTTGTAATTTGCGAAACGAGATTTTCTCACCCTCTTTATATCGAACTATGATGTAATTTCTCATCAAACTGAACGCATATCGTCCAGCCGTATCCCCAGTAACAGAAAAACTGCATTAACCCCTTGACCGGCGGAAAATGGTCATTTTATAGCCTCGTTTCGCATTTTACAAATCAGGTGGATGAGAAATTACATCATAGTTCGATATAAAGAGGGTCGGAAAATCTCGTTTCGCAAATTACAAATTACCCCCACCTGATTTGTAAAATGCGAAACCGTTTCGTTTCGTTGATTACAACTTTTCGTTTCGTTTCGCAGATTACAACTTTTCGTTTCGTTTCGCCCGTTTCGTTTCGTATAATACAGTAAGCCGTGAAGGGCTTGGATATTTTTGTCACAGAGGATCTGATACCTGAGGACAGGAGAAAAAAGAGCCAACTTCTGGACGTAATGGACAAATTCTACAAGCAGGGGAAGAAAGATTCACAAAAGGGAAACTTTATGTCGACGGTAAGGAGGTGGTGACGGAGGAAAATGACGAGTGAGTCCTTGTGAAAATTACCACGGCAAGTATATATTTGAACGGAAATACTTGTTTTCGACACCGTAGAGCCCTTCAATGAACAGACGGGATCAGATTAGGTATATGTGTGCTTTGTGTTTACCAAGTGAAATGACATATATCAGTATATATACAGTTTGTCTTGTACAAAATTGGTGGACAGGACTGAACAACAAGTCCAATTTGAGTCACTCGGCAACAGACTATATATTTGACACACACATAGCTTCACAAGTACAGCAACAACAGTTCAGTATTGATGTAAATAGGCACCATAGGCGGTTGACATTAAATTGTACATTGCATATATAATCTACTTACAATTTACTATTCTAGATTGGAAAAATACCTCATATTTATTCGGCGATATTATATTATTAACCGTATTTCAGCTGGAAATGCCAAAATCATTAGCAGGAGAAAATTATACGTGGAGTAAGAAAATTTTGGCGTGTAAAAAACGGAATGTTGCAATGTTTATTCTTCTCCCTAAAACAATTCCTAGTTATAAGCTGTTGACTGATATACATGTAAACCAATTATTGTTCATGAAATATGACTGCACTGATAACAGATCAAGTGTAAAACACAATTATGCATTTTTTGTACATTTTTCTCAAAGAACAATCATATATATGTATTCGTAGTTGTAACTGTGTATATATTGTGAATATCTGTGATGTGTATATAGATTTTCAGTATACTACTATTAGGTAAGTAGCATGCTTCAACTACTCGCACATTGCCGCGCGTATTTTAGTATTCTTTAGGGCTAAATTGCACCACTGAATGTTTTGACACATCTCACACATTACGATACGTCAACTCATTAGTATGCACCGGGAAATCGAGGTGTTTTTAAATCCCCTCCCGACCCTTCTTTTCGTCTATTCTTGTACCAGCTTGTTATCGTACCATTTGTCGTATTCAATGTTTTTCTTCACACATACCGCATGCACGGTGTTAATTTCACTGCCAATCAAAGTTTATACGCTGATTGAAGCATGCGTCTGCCTAGTACTTTCAATTGACTACCAAAACGTGAAACAGAACGACCCGCATGAACAGCTTTGTATTTTGAATATCGACTCACCAACTAGCACGAGCCATGCTCACATCATTACAAATTCGTTCAACCTGGCAAAGAAACCAGTTTCGCACAACAATTCTTTATACAATACTTTACCACTTTCATCTGAATATTTGCAGCTTTTGCTGACCGTTGAATCTGTGAAGGTCCGGTTATATAACTTAGTAGCTGACTTGGGGAAAAGGGCAACGGGAGGGTTTATTGTTGTATATTGCATGTATAGATTGTTTTGTATTGCCAAATTTTACTGCACTGATGTCATTGTCACAGAATGCGCTGTCCGAATACTAAGCACAGACATTTGTAATATTATTTGTATGTACCTCTACTACTACCCTAAACATTACTTATTCATAAAATATTACATTATTAGTTCAAAAAAAGAAAATGACAAATTTTAATCTTATTAATATTGTCTCGTATAATTGCCGAGGTTTAGGTAAAACTGAAAAACGCAAAGACGTTCTTCACTATTTGAAATCAAAAACATACGCTATTCTTTGCCTTCAAGATACACATTTCACAAACGAAATAGAACAAGAAGTTAGGGACGATTGGGATGGCGAAGTATTCTTTAACTCTTATAATTCAAACTCTAGGGGGGTCTGCATCTTCTTCAACAATAATTTCCGTTACAAAGTTGTGAGAATCAAACGAGATGGAGAAGGAAACCGCCTGGCGCTAGACATGGAATTAGATGGCACAAAAATTACTCTCATTACAATATACGGGCCCAATGAAGATTCTCCAACATTTTATAATGATACAAGGGATATAATGGATGAGTTTGGTAATGATAATTGTATACTCTGTGGAGACTTCAATTTGGTGCAAGATCCAGAATTAGATACCTACAACTACATTCACCTGAATAATCCCAAAGCACGCGAGACTATTATAGATATGATCGATACTAATGGTCTTATCGACCCATTCAGAGTAAACTACCCGGATTTAAAAAGATACACATGGCGAAGAAAAAATCCTTTAAAACAGGCCCGCCTTGACTTCTTTTTACTTAGTGAAAGTTTTTTTCCTAGTATACAGAAAATAACTATTGATTCCAGTTATAGGTCTGATCATTCGCCCGTAGTATTAAGTGTCAAGATAAATGAATTCGAAAGGGGGAGGGGGCTGTGGAAATTTAACAGTAGCTTACTCAATGATATAGAATATGTAAAGCGAGTGAAAACATGTATAGCAGATATAAAGCAACAATATGCGGTACCAGTATACAGTATAGATAATCTTGAAACGCTTGAAAATAATTCATTACAATTCACAATATCAGATCAATTATTTCTAGAAACCCTACTTATGCATATACGGGGTCAAACTATATCATACTATATCATAAAAAGAAGGAAAAAAAGAAACTAGAAGAAAAACTAGAAAAATCAATTGAAGCTCTTGAGAATGTTGAAATACCTGATATGGAACTGCTCAATCATAAGAAAATAGAATTGGAGATACTAAGAAAAGAAAAAATGAAGGGGCATTTAATAAGATCAAAAGCTCGCTGGGCTGAAGATGGGGAAAAACCAACGAAACATTTCTGTAGCTTAGAGTCGAGAAATTTCACGAACAAAACAATTCCGAAAATACAGAAAGAAGATGGAGAACTCATTACAGATCAATGGGAAATTTTAAAAGAGGCTGAAACATTTTATAGTAAACTATATAGCAAGAAGGACGTAGATGATATCAATCTTAACGAAGAAATGAAAAAATTCGAATTTGAAAGGCTAAAAGAGACAGAACAGCTTAAATTTGAGGGTGAAATAACCGAAGCGGAAGTTCTAAATTGCTTGAAGGGAATGAAAAATAATAAATTCCGGGGTCAGACGGTTTTACTGCAGAATTTTTTTAATTCTTCTATAAAGATATTAGCAGCTTTGTTACATAAACGAAGGTTATCGAAAAGGGGAACTATCTGTGACACAAAAGGAAGGTATAATAATATGTTTGCCAAAGGGTGATAAATCGAAACAACATTTACAAAACTGGAGACTGATAACTCTGTTGAATATTACCTATAAAATAGCGGCAGCGTGCATAGCGAGGAGATTTAAGACAGTTCTAGAAATTTGAATATCAGAGAGTCGGTCAGGTTTCATGAGCGGAAGGTACATTGGTGAAAATACTAGGTTAATATATAACCTTATGGAATATACAGAATCTAAAATGTTACCTGGCCTCCTTCTCATCGACTTTGAAAAGGCTTTCGATTCAGTATCATGGTCCTTCATCAATCAAGTATTAGACACCTTCAATTTTGGAGAATCAATCAAAAGATGGATATTCGTATTTTACAATAATGCTAAGACAGCTGTAACGCAGAGTGGTTTCCTCTCTAACTTTTTTGAACTCTCTAGAGGATGCAGACAGGGAGATCCATTATCACCTTACATTTTTCTGTTATGTGCTGAAATACTGTCCATAATGATTAAGGGAAATGAAAATATAAAGGGAATAAAAATAGGAGATATAGAATTCAAGATTTCGCAATATGCAGACGATACATCATTGCTCCTCGACGGTTCCGAATCTACCCTAAAAGAAACGCTATTAACCCTGAAACGCTATGCTTCATTTTCTGGGCTAAAAATAAATAATAACAAAACTAGAGCCATTTGGATAGGATGCAAAAAGTGTGGTGGAGAGACATTTAACCACAGATACAAATTAAATTGGGACCAGTCTGACTTTAATCATCTTGGAATAATTTTCTCCTGTAATCTGGACTTAATGACTACTACAAACTATGATAAAAAACTGAATAGCATACGACAGGAGCTCGAACAATGGTCAAAGAGAAAGTTAACACCATTAGGAAGAATCACCGTACTAAAAACACTAATAATATCAAAACTGAATCATTTATTTATCGCCTTACCAGCCCCCTCAGACGATTACATAAAGAAACTGAATACGATGTTTTACTCTTTTATCTGGCAATCGAAACAAGATAGGGTGAAAAGAGAAATTTTGACTCAAAACTACGAGATGGGGGGCTTGAAGATGATAAACATACAGTATTTTATAGCAGCTCTCAAATCAACATGGATACGAAGACTTTTATTACAGCAAACACAATACAAACAACTATTTGAAACCTCGACAGCCAATATTTCAGATCTGATAAAAAAAGGAAATGAATTTCTGATATCCCTTGCGAGACAATGTACCAATACTTTCTGGTGTGACGTTTTACGTGCATGGGGAGCTGTTAACGCAAAAACTCTACCTGTCACTACTGAAGAATTATATACAACAAACATCTGGTTAAATGAAAACATCAAAGTAAATAACCAATCGATTTTTTATAAGAATTGGTATGACAGCAATGTATACTGTATTGGGGATTTGATTGACAATGAAGGTGAATTCTTAGACTATGAATCCTTCATCAATATTCCTACGAAGTAGGCTCTCATTTGCAAATTGTCCGGTAATGAGTGAGTCAGTCCATCCGAATCCTTTCGTCGGCAAAATAAGGAGAACTGTGGACATTACAACCTTGATTTTTGGCATGAACGTGCATTAGGGGACTGTTACAGGCAAGTTCTGAGCTGACCTAGTTTTTATGAAAATTTGACCTACTTAGGTGACCTATAACATTACGACTGGACCCCCAAGTCATCTAGGTGACCTTTAACATTACGCTTGGACTCCCAAATCATCTTCCTCACACTACTTCGTAGGTCCTGTGACGTTAGTCACACTACTCATGTATACAACACAAAATCCAATTATTTAGAGTATTGGGGTGTTTGTAAAGCGATAAAGTCGCACATTAGCCACTATAATCTGAAATTGGTACCACGACTGACAAATAATGTAGAAATGCCTTTCAAACTCCGGATCATATTGAAAAGCTTGAAAGGGTGTCGAGATATTTACACTTTGTTGGTCAAAAACAAGATAATCCCCAAAAGCCAAGAAAAATATGATATTGCGTCTACTGGGGAATGGAAATTTATATACATGGTACCTTTTAAGTGTTGCAAAAATACAAAATTGCAGTGGTTGCAGTACAGAATAAACCACCGTATTCTAGCAACAAACAAACTTCTTGTACAAATGAAAGTGAGAAATGACGATAAATGTACTTTTTGTAAACAGCAGACTGAAACAATCGAGCATCTATTCTATGAATGTGAAATTATTGATGAGCTAATGGAATCTTTAAGTAGCTGGATATACAGAAAAACTGATATTTTATTAAATATTACCCGAAAACAAATCTTGTTCGGCATAACAAAAACTGAAAGTTATTATAAACCGATCAATTTCATTCTGCTGATTACTAAATATTATATCTACAAATGTAGATGTCAAGGAAAAATTGTACACATTGCTGGTTTACAGCACGATGTCATAAATTTCCTATTTATTGAGCAGTCAATTGCTATGAAAAACGATATGATAGACAAATTTAATACCGAATGGTATTTGTGGTTGAAATTGATGTAACTGCTCGCGGTTTTTTGTATTTATTTTATTTTTTGTTTTAGAGTACCACTTCGGCACAGACTTTCTGTAAATAGTATATGTACAAATAAGCTTGCAAATGTAATATTTACGTATTCGTACTGTATTTACAAAGTTCCAAGTAGGGTACAAATATGATGGTAAGAATTAATATTTCAATGCATTGTCTGTAAATATATAATAAAAATTCTGTGGCAATAAATGCACATTATAAAAAAAAACCCAAACTATTCACGTCGTAATGTAGACCCATATATCCCCCTCGTTTGCCCCAATAGCATTTAGTCCAATACCGGTGTGACGGAAACGGTGGTCCCTCAGATACGAGTGTCCGCTTGCTATGCTTTAACCCAGCCCGGACACTGTCATCTGAAAAGGATCACTTGGATGTCAGAGCCCGCCCTAGTTAAAGCAAAGGAGACCGGGCACTGGTCTCTGGTGACCACCGTTTCTATCACACCGGTACTATATAAATAAGAGATCTTAGATAGAAAAGGTTCATTAACACATCTCACCACCCAAGGGAGTAAATGCAAATCAGACTTACCTGACGGATGTGGTAGTGGCGAGGGATATATTAACTGTCTAGGATCTGGTTCTTTGACAGCAACACCCCCGTTCCTGTACTATTTCTATTCTAAGGAAAGAACCTTTTTCGTATCCTGTATAGCAAATACAGTATGTTCACTCAGTCAGTGATACGTTTGCTTGAACTCCATGTGACTACTGTGTTGACAATACTGTCTGACAAAATTAAAATACTTCTTTATGCTTAATTAACGCGTGCCTCGTCTCACAGAATCATGTAAACATGATTGTTCTAGATTCATTTCCAAGAGCATATGAGCTTCTGAGAATGTTGGACGACACGATACAATGACAGCGATCTATCTGTTCAGGCTGTCAAAATGCAATCGATAAGACAGTCGCCTTTCTCAGAAAATCTATTATCCGAGACTATATTAGTCTACTGGCTTGCCTTTCAATGCTTGAACAAGTATTACTGTCAAGAAAAGAGCAGTTGCGTTGTCAAAAAATGTTAGCATGTCTGATATCCTAGAAAGGTACATAAGAGTAAAGAGTATATGCGTCAGATTCAACATTCAACCGTCATCCACAACGGAATCTCCGCTTCAATAATCGAAAGACCGCACGACAGTTAGAATGGATGCGAATTATTGTATATACTTCTTGGATAAGATTCTGCAATAATGCCAGTACAGAATTTGCACCCATTGGAACGCCTACATACAATGTTGTTTATAGTGTTAACTGTTACCAAAACTCAAGAAAGTCTATTAACATGATTAAGAGGGAAACATTCCCCGAATTACGGGCGTCAGATTTGACATTCACTATGCAGCCGTCGTCCACAAAAAATAAACATTCCACATAAAAAATCGAAAAATCGTTTACACTCGACAGCGCAACAACGCCTTTTAAGATAACAATTAAGAATTAAGTTTGTTTCTTGAAAGAGAGAAACGGCTAATAGCTCCCAATGACGGCACCAATGATGGCAGCAAATCCAAATGAATTTTCAATTTCGATTTGTTTAGCAGAAAGTTGGCCTGTTAACTTCAGTTTTATTACATTATGCTCATAACGGTTCGTGCATCGTCCAATGTTTGAACTCTGACAGATCAAGGCCGTTTGGAACATCTGGCAAATTCCTTGTGTGCACTTGAACCTTTGTCGAGGATGTACCTAATTAGGAATCCGAATAGTGTGCCATTTCAGATATGCTATCATCAAACGCTCTTGGTTGTCCGGGAAACATCGAAGCAACTGAAAACAGTTTCGGGTGATTTCAGACATACAATGCAACACATCATAAAAAATTATTATAGCTACACAAATCATATTTTACCCCCATTACCTTCAGCGGTACGTCAATATAACCGTGACCCCCATTAGTTATTCAATAGCGTGCAATATTAATGAAGAGTCGATCGTTAATGATGGATTAATGGGTGAGTTTAGTAACACACCCCGCAACAGAAGAGAATAAATATAAAACAGACGTACCTGTGGGATTTCATATTGAAAGTATCATCTATTAGCTGTCTGGGGGTTTTTTATTAGTTGCTATATCGGCCTGTATGTCTGTACTTTCTATCCACATAGACCTTTCGCTCTATTATATTAGAGCCCTGACACTATTCCATCCAATCAACGATATATGTGTTTGAATAATCTGAGCTTAAGGTCAGATTATTCCATTGTGGATTTATCCATCTGCATCAACGAAATTGAAAGAGGAAAGGTTTTATGGAAATGTAACTGTAGTCCACTTACAGAGCCAGAGTGTATAAACGAAGTTAAAAAGTGTATCACAAACGACATGATGCATATGCACTGCCTGTGTACAACATAGAAAATATTGACAATATAGACCTACTTTTTAATATATCGGATCAGCTGTTTCTTGAAGTACTGTTATTGGAAATTTTGGTGAAAACTCTAACATATGCTTCTTTTTGGAAAAAGGAGAACGAGAAAAATGGATTGAAATTAATAGAAGAATTAGATAACTCCATAATACAGAATCACAGGTTTTAAAACCCTGGCCGCAAAACAACGAGAATTGGAAACGCTAAGGAAAGAAAAGCTGAAAGGTAGTCAATTAAGATCTCGAGTCCAGTGGCCAGAGGAGGGGAAAACCCCACCAAATATTTTTGTTTTCTGAAATCTAGTTAGTAAAATTATTCCAAAAATGATAAAGGATGATGGTATCTTACTAACAAAGCAAAAAGAGATGTTGAATGAAGCAGGCTGTTTTATAAAACTATGTACTACTAAAAGTGAGAGCAGGAAATGGCATGTTTAAAAATTTAACGTCAGCAGAAAATGTAACAAAAGTTCAATCTGATAATTTAGAGTCTTGGTTGTTTGAAAATGAAGAATAACAAAAGTCCCGACTCTGATGGTTTTGCAGTTGATTTTTTATATTTTTGTCTTTAAAGACATAGGAACGTTTATTGTTAGATCCATAAACGAAGGATATAGGAAAGGTGAACTTTCAAAAAGCCAGAGGCAAGGAATTATAACAGGCATCCGGGAAGGTGATAAACGTAAGCAATTTCTTAAGAAATGAAGACTTATATCACTCCTAAAAATTATATATAAACTAGGATCAGGATGTCCAGCAGAAAGAATTAAATCAGCACTGGACCAACTAATATCAAACGGTTTTCAGGAAGGAGAGATACAAAGGCGAAAACGCTAGAATAATTTATGACATAATGGAATTCACCGAATCCAATAATATACCTGGGCTACCGCTCCTCATAGATTTCAAGAAAGCATTGGATTCTGTTTCCTCGTTCTTCATATCCAATGTTCTGGACAGCAATTTTAGAGACTTCATAAAGCACTGGATTAACAGTTTTTATTCTTTTATCAATACAGCAGTCATACAGAGCGATTTCCTTTCAAACTTCTTCAAAGTTTCAAGAGGTGTCCGACAGGGTGGCCCAGTGTCCCGGTATATAACTTTGCTGTGTACTGAAGTGTTAACCCAAATGATAAAAGAAACAATAAAATAAAAGGCATTACGATAGAAGGAATTGAATATGAATTATCACAATATTTGGACGGTACAGAAAATCAGTAGGGGAATCTTTAATAGTTTTGAAACAATTTGCCGACTATTCAGTTATAAAGATAAACAATACAAAAACAGGAGCGATTTGGATAGGGCGCAAGACATACTGTGGGAAAACTTTTAATTATAGGTTCAAGCTTAACAGGGAACAAGGAGAGTTTGTACTGCTAGGAATGAATTTCTCTTGCATTCTTGGTGAAATTATTAAGCTAAATTATGACGAGAAAATAAAGTAGATAGCGAAGGATCTCGCGCAGTGGTCGAAGAGGATTCTAACCCCATTTGGTAGAATTACAATACTCAGAACCGTATATATAGATATATTCTTGCCAAATGACTCAATAGAAGTTATTAATAAACTAAACGAACTTGAACATTTTAACAATTGTATATGCCAATCAAAAGTCGATAAAGTAAAAACAGCTACTAGCACTCAAGATTACTGTAAAGGAGATCTAAAAATAATCAAAATAGAATACTAGTACTACAATTACAAGCGTCTGGTCTGTCATTCATAATTCAGCCATCGTCCATTAAAGAATATCCGCGTTCATAATCCAAAGACCTATTCCATATTCCATATAACAGTATTAGCACCAAAGTCAAAAAGACAATCATAGTATACATAAACGTATAGGCTAGTTTCCTGCAAGAGAGAAGCGGTCAACAGTTTTCAATGATGCCGGCAAGACATCATGAGGTTCCAGAAATATCTAATCCGTATCGCTGATCCGTATTCTTAATCCATATGATATTCGTTGTAAAGTCGTCATCTAGAGAATGATGTATCGCAGTCAATCTTTGATTGTGGCTGTTCATATAAGCACCATGAAAACCTTGAAGTACATGGGTTCATACGGCCCATAGCCCCGGGTTAAGCGGAATTAGACACAAGTGACGAAACGTAACGCCATAGATCTTTCACGCTACTCTCGTATTTCGCTATCAGAATGCGATATGTATCGCCAAATTTGAGAAACTTTGAGTGGAGGCGCTTGGTGGTATAGCCCTGTTTTATAAGTTTCTGCTATAATGTTTTGTGACGTTGATTGAAATCGTCACATTTAACACAGGATCTAGCAAATGCTACTTGGCGAGATATGAGACAGCTTAAAGCAGTTACAAAACTGCTTTAAAGATGACATGGCTGCGACGGCTGGTTCACAATAAATCACTCTAAATTTTTTGAGATAGCTGTACACAACATGTTTGACATAGTAAACAAAGGCGGAACGTTCCTCGATACTATTCGCGAAAAATGTACAAATAAATTTTGGAAAGAGTGCTACAAGCTTGGGGGGAAGTTATAAATGTGAGCCAACCAACAACAACAGACGAATTCTATAATTCAAATATTAGGAATAACAAGAACATAACGATAAATAAGAAAGTTTTTTTTATAATCATTGGTACATCGTAAATGTTCAGTATATCCGAGACCTTGTTGATCAAAAACTCCACTACGTATCCTATGCTGAATCCATTTAAAGATATAAAATAATAACGAATTTTCAGCAATATTACGGAAAAATATACTCAATAAAAGCAATATTAAATCTGAAATTGATTTTAAAATCTGTGCTAGGTTACAAAGATACTTATCAAGCCTAATTTACAGCGATATAGTGCCGACCAGTCCAAACAATAGGATGTACAATTTGGTCCAGTAAACTGGGAAACAATTAATGAATTACCTTTCATGATCCCAAACCATACCAGTCTTCAATGGTTCCAATATAGGGTGAACCACAGAATATTAGCTACAAATAAATTTGTGACTCAAATTTGGATAAGGGAATGTAACTAAAGCACGATTTGTCAAGCAGAACTTCAAAGGATTGAACAGTTATTTTCCGAATGCGAAGTTGCAGAAAAATTATGAGATAAATTATTCGCTATGGTATACCCAAGGACTAGTATTTTGCTTTCGCCAACAAGGCAACACACTTTATTTGGTTTTCCAAACACGTTGTCCTATTTTAAGCCCTCCAATTTAATTCCATTAATTACCAGATTCTATTTATTCAAGCGTAGAACAGCTCAGAAGGTGCCAAACTTGCTTGCCCTATTGTCCGAAAGATTGTATGAAATTACAAGAACTCGGTGCCCTTAAAAAAAACAAAGTAGATCAGTTTTGTCAGCTATTGGAGCTTTGGGTGGATTTACTGGAAGGAATGATCGTCAATCCCAAATTGGCAGAAGTCGCACCTTGTGAGTTGTTTCTTGATTGTTAATAGCTTTATTTTACGGTTTGAGTAGAAATATCCAGATCCTCTCAAAGTCGTCATCAATGCACGGCAAAACACTTTGTCTGTGTCAGTCCTTAACTTGAAATAATGATGTATGATGTTAGCAAACCCTCGTACACGAAAGCTTTGTTATGCTGAGTTAAATGTATAACTTCGCCCCTGTATATCGGTATCAATGTATGTTTTTTAATATGTCCTATGCCAATAAATATACAGTGTTAAAAAAGGACGCACATTCTCATATGTTGCAACCAATCGGTTTCAGAATATCCCGGTCCTGTCATATAATTCTCATCAATTTACTTGATCCATGTTATAGAAATGTTGACTGACTGTTGCACACTAGTTGGAATCCTCATAAGCATTTGATCTTGTTTATGACTCTCTGATGCTGCAAAATTTTTCAATTTATAATTCTGGTTCCAAAGCTGTGTCCCTGTTTACATCCTATTTACATGATAGAAAACAGCGTGTATATATCGACGGCTGGTACCTGTTCTTATGGATCATTGATCTTCCTCTAATGACCGATAAATGTGACAATCATATGCATGTTGACCACTCGTCAGCTGTAACAGAAAGCGCCTATATCACTGAAGTTGACTATAAATCGAATCACGATTTTAATAATGTACTACACTTTTGTGTACAAACCAAATGTGTATAAACCCCGAGAAAACCCAAACTATGTTGATAACTTTGTTGATAACTATGTTGATAACTATGTTGATAACTTTGTTGATAACTATGTTGATAACTATGTTGATAACTTTGTTGATAACTATGTTGATAACTATGTTGATAACTTTGTTGATAACTATGTTGATAACTATGTTGATAACTATGTTGATAACTTTGTTGATAACTATGTTGATAACTATGTTGATAACTTTGTTGATAACTATGTTGATAACTATGTTGATAACTATGTTGATAACTTTGTTGATAACTATGTTGATAACTAAGCATAACGGAAGAAGATTAGCTCGTATTATATGTCTATTGTGAAACGTTTGCGATGACCTTTCAAGGGTTCAGCAGTGACCAGTATCGGTAAAAAGGTGGGTTATGCTTCATATATAACAATTATGCTTCATATATAACTTAAGGACAATTATGCTTCATATATAACTTAAGGACAATTATGCTTCATATATAACTTAAGGACAATTATGCTTCATATATAACTTAAGGACAATTATGCTTCATATATAACTTAAGGACAATTATGCTTCATATATAACTTAAGGACAATTATGCTTCATATATAACTTAAGGACAATTATGCTTCATATATAACTTAAGGACAATTATGCTTCATATATAACTTAAGGACAATTATGCTTCATATATAACTTAAGGACAATTATGCTTCATATATAACTTAAGGACAATTATGCTTCATATATAACTTAAGGACAATTATGCTTCATATATAACTTAAGGACAATTATGCTTCATATATAACTTAAGGACAATTATGCTTCATATATAACTTAAGGACAATTATGCTTCATATATAACTTAAGGACAATTATGCTTCATATATAACTTAAGGACAATTATGCTTCATATATAACTTAAGGACAATTGAGTGGTTTTCACCGCCCCATGTGCATTTTATACTCTCCCACGAGAACTATTGTTCCGCCATTTGGGGTAAGTGTAAAATGAATCTAATAACCAGAATGGAACGTATGCAAGACAGTTTAACAGGATGATTCGTGATGCAGATTTAAGACCTCAACAGGCCTGATTGTGTCTCAGCCCGAAAGAGGAGTGAGACCAGTTCTCCTACATATCTCGACTGAGCAACAATTCGAACTAATTTTGTTCCAGTGTCTTTAGCAGACTACCTTCACAACAACATATACCGTTATACTGCTCTCATAATCAATGCTGATTGATCCATAGATACGAAGTAATTTATTATTTGGTCAGTAATCTAGATGACCATTAATCGACTGTCATACCATTATTCTCATCCAAAACTCCTTTAGCTATCAAAATACTGAGAATTTTACAACTCGATTTCATGGGAAATCAGTTTATCATAGTGTATATTCATAGGATATATGTACATAAGAATCTACCAAGTTTAAATTAATTTAAATTTGATTGATCAGTGTTATTCTCAATTTACAACTCATTGTTAGCTGAATTGGGTGTTGGCAGACAGGCCGGTTCGAGCTTATGACAATACCGAACGATGTACAAGAGTAAAATGAAGGAATTCCGTGTTCCAAATGACGGAATTCAGTCCCAATTATTTATTTTGATAAGGAAGTGACGTAGGTGCAAATCCTGAATATATTTACGTTAGGTAAATGCACCAGATTTACTTACCATTGACATGAGGAATGACGTTATGAGTTCATTTGTTTTGTGTTGATATCCAGTTATTCCGGTCTATAAACCCCAAAATGCAGTATATGCCGTAAAACATCCACCTAAAATATCCTCTCATTCGGAACATGAAGAAACAACACGGAAATATGTCATTGACGTGTAACAACAGGGAAATATGTCATTGACGTGTAACAACAGGGAAATATGTCATTGACGTGTAACAACACGGAAATATGTCATTGACGTGTAACAACACGGAAATATGTCATTGACGTGTAACAACACGGAAATATGTCATTGACGTGTAACAACACGGAAATATGTCATTGACGTGTAACAACACGGAAATATGTCATTGACGTGTAACAACACGGAAATATGTCATTGACGTGTAACAACAGGGAAATATGTCATTGACGTGTAACAACAGGGAAATATGTCATTGACGTGTAACAACACGGAAATATGTCATTGACGTGTAACAACACGGAAATATGTCATTGACGTGTAACAACACGGAAATATGTCATTGACGTGTAACAACACGGAAATATGTCATTGACGTGTAACAACACGGAAATATGTCATTGACGTGTAACAACACGGAAATATGTCATTGACGTGTAACATTTGTTCAATGGCATTCAAGAGACAAGATAAGCTGAATAAGCATAACAAATCTTGTCATTCTGAAAAGCTTTGTGGTATAATGGAACTAATGGGTGAGAGAGTCGTATGGGTGACGTGCAAACCGCATCATTCCCTCAACCCATTCCATTACCCCAAGCTTTTAACTTTGAAACTTTCAACAAAGTTAACCTATCTTGCCAAAAGGACCAACAACGCGCGATCTCTTTCGCCTGTGGTACAGGCTCAATGACATTCAAGGGGCAGAATAATCTGAACGAGCATAAAAAATATTTTTAGCTTTGGAAATCATAAAATAGATGGAGACATCCAATCATCCCCATTGACACGCGGCAGAAGGTAAGCAATTTTACTTTTAATCGAGCAGTAGAAGTGACACAATGCATTATAGTTTTATTAAGTCGATTCAAAAATGTGTATATATATTGTGTAAATATTTAGATAAATTAACAAGTGGTTGCATGCGGACAATTCTCTTGCTCTCACTTTATAATACGCACGTAAATACGCTGATGTGTGATAGCTGCCGCCGTAAACAGGCCAATTACAATTTCAGAACTCTAAATGGTGACAGTCCACCTAAATCAGCTTCAGACGGGGCTAAGTTCCTTCCATCACCCTCTAATAACGCCAATCATAAGAAATCTCTCCCCGATAATGAATCTTCTGTAGCACCAGATCGAAGAGAAAAAATATGTTGAATGGCGTCCACCTTTGAAGTTGAGTATTTCTCGTGAGAATGCGGATTACTTTATTTCTGTTGTACGGCACACTACCTTATAACCTTATTTTCAATGCGTTTGGCAAATCTAAAGGAGGAGACTCACATGTAACCATGGAGAAATGCATTTCTTTTCCCTTTGGGAGTTTCAAATTCATTGAGTCCCTTCAGCTTCTCAAAGCTTCCCTGCAAACTGTAATGAACAAGTTAGCAAAAAGAGACGTAATCAAAATTCAAAATTCTTCAGCAAAATGGGCCTGACACGTCGAGCGGAGTCTGACTGTCAGTAAGGAGCTCTATCCATATTGTTACATGTCAGACAAGTCAAAATTCGAGGAAACACTCCTTCCTCCTAGAGTTGTTATAACGATCTGAGGGAGGAACATCTTGCGAATGAGGACTTCGCACACGCGCAAATTCTGAGATACAAGCGTCTAGTCCGTCAATCAATATTCAGCCGACGTCCATTAAAGAATTTCCGCGTCCATGTTTCAAATACCTTTTCCATATAACAGCACGTTTTCTGCAATATAAAATCAGATCTGACATCAATATACAGTCGTCGTCAACAATAGAATTTCCGAGACCTAATTCATACCACATCAATTACCACCAAAAACAAAGGCTAGTTTCCAACAAGCGACAAGCGGTCAACAGTTTTCAATGATCAATATTCTTAATCCATATTATTTTGGTTATAAAGTTGTTACCTAGAGAATGATGTATCTCATTCATGCTCTGATTGTAACCTTTCATATGAACACCATGGGAATCATAAAATACATGGTTTCATGGGGCCCCTAGCACCGGATTAAGCGCGGAATTAGACACCAGTTATGAAACGTACCGCCATAGATCCTGCACGCTACGCTCGCATTATGCTATCAGGGTGAGGTATGTAGTGCCAAATTTGAGAAACTTTGAGTGCACACACTTGGTGGTATAGCCCAATATTAAAAGTTTCATCGCTATTGTCTTTGACGCTGAATAATTAACTCGTCACATTTTAGACGGCATCTAGCAAATGCTACTAGGCGAGATACGTATACGCCATATGAAGGCTCCACTGGACTAATACCGTCCAGAAAGCAATAGTTTACGATGTAGAAATTGCGACCATCTCTCTTTTCGTAAAGTCGACGAGAGAGACGGTTGTTTCATTTTTATAGAGGCTTAAATATGATGTGCCGTTAGGGCTCTCTGTAGTTTCCTTCAACTAAAGTGTAGGTTGATATATCGTCAAATATATAGCGATTATCCACAGCGAGAAGATCGTCTATATAGAGTTTTGATGAATGAGAAGAAACGGGCTTTGAAATGATAGTGTTTTGAAAGTGTATGCATATAATCGTATCCATAAGAGAACACATAAAAGTCAGCCAAAATGGGTGCACAATTAGTACCCAATTGAATACCTATATGCTGTTGATATGTTGTGTGCCAAATTTCACATAGCTATTATTAATGAGAAATTCAAGCAACAATATAAACAAAAAAAATATTTAACGATATAAATGGTGGTTGTGGTAATTAATTTCCGCTGTATGGACAGATCAATTTGGGACCACATAGTATGTAGTAAAATATTAACAGGACCAACGGGTTCATCATTGTAGAGGCGACTGCTATTCTTCGCGCACCGTCTTATATTTCACATGCAATCTGGTACGTTTCAGATCGATATACCCATGTCGATGACGAGAAACGGAAAACTCCACAGACCCTTCGTCTGCTGTCTGGGCTTGTGGTCTCTATGGAACGGAAAACTCCACAGACCCTTCGTCTGCTGTCTGGGCTTGTGGTCTCTATGGAACGGAAAACTCCACAGACCCTTCGTCTGCTGTCTGGGCTTGTGGTCTCTATGGAACGGAAAACTCCACAGACCCTTCGTCTGCTGTCTGGGCTTGTGGTCTCTATGGAACGGAAAACTCCACAGACCCTTCGTCTGCTGTCTGGGCTTGTGGTCTCTATGGAACGGAAAACTCCACAGACCCTTCGTCTGCTGTCTGGGCTTGTGGTCTCTATGGAACGGAAAACTCCACAGACCCTTCGTCTGCTGTCTGGGCTTGTGGTCTCTATGGAACGTAATCTTCTGTCCCGATAGCCGTTTACATAGGAAAAATAATGAAAGTTCTCACGGTTGTATAATATCTCCACGATTCGTTGATAGGAGATACATTACTGAAATATACTTCGTTTAATAGACTTGTTCCTAATGGGTTCCCCCCTGGTAGATGATTTCTAAACTAGAGCCTTCTTGATAGGAGTTTTCTTTTTAATATTTTTTGACAGTGTTTTAGATGGTTTCGTCTTTCGGTTTGTCGATACTCTCTCTCTAGACGTCCTAACCCCTAGAGGTCTCGTTTTCATGGCATTGAGTTGCTGTATATGGCGAGATTCTGCTGGTGGACGTTTCGTCTCCGAGGCCCGCCCCCTGTACAGACATTTAGGTCTTTAATATATGTTGGCATTGTGGGAAGTTGATGCTGGGTCGACATCGGGCCTTACAGACTAGTCTTTTGTGTTAAATGCCGTCATTTTCATCTGACGACGATACAGCTCACCAATGCCCAGTGTACGAGTTGTCACAGCGAAACAGCTCACCAATTACCAATATACGAGTTGTCAGGGCATTTCCATCATAGCTCTCTAAATTTGTATCTAATACCGCTTATGCTGGTGCTAGGGGCCGTGTGGTCATGTCATCCAAGTTGCCACATGAACAGGTACAATAAAAGCGTACCGGAGATACAACACATATCACGAATCGTTAGATTCTTGGTATGTGCTTTAGAATAGGTTAACCAGAAGACTATTCTGTGAAGTCATGTGACGCAGTCAGTATGTCGGCACCTCTTCACACTTCCCTTATATGTGTTGTAATTTTTACCTGTATATGGCGAGATTCTGCTGGTGGACGTTTCGTCCCCCAGGCCCGCCCCCTGTACAGACCTTTTGGTCTTTGATATATGTTGGCATTTGTGGGAAGTTGATGCTGGGTCGACATCGGGCCCTACAGACTAGTCTTTTGTGTTAAATGCCGTCATTTTCATCTGACGACGATACAGCTCACCAATGCCCAGTGTACGAGTTGTCACAGCGAAACAGCTCACCAATTACCAATATACGAGTTGTCAGAGCATTTCCATCATAGCTCTCTAAATTTGTATCTAATACCGTTTATGCCGGTGCTAGGGGCCGTGTGATCATATCATCCAAGTTGCCACATGAACAGGTACAATAAAAGCGTACCTGAGATACAACACATATCACGAATCGTTAGATCCTTGGTATGCCCTTTAGAACAGGTTAACCAGAAGACTATACTGTGAAGTCATGTGGCTCGGTCAGTATGTCGGCACCTCTTCCCACTTCCCTTATATGTGTTGTAGTGATAACAGAAGGAAAAATTACAGTAATATCATCAACAAGTTAGACCAAATATCCGTCTTCTTCCGGATGCTATTTATGTTATTGTTACTTATCTAAATATCTACGTGAACATATTGACACACTTCGCTGAAAGCTGCCTGTAATTAGGACCACCAGAGCTCTTGGTTATGGCACCTAAGATTTCTTTAACCGTAAGTGATCGAATGATGAAAGCGGGAAAATAAAGCTGTTGACCGACTGGGTCTTGCCGATGGGAAGGCTGCCACTTAAACATTAGACCCCTCGCCCCCGGTACCAAATTGACTATGGCGATAGATCGGCAGTGTAAATGAAATGTAAATACCAATTAATCGATTATGTGAGGCTCCTGTTCTATATGAACTCAATGACTAGGTAAAACTTTAAATATACATTTCATAGACAAATGTAGGGCATAGTTGTTT
>JAVTVY010048879.1:0-23708 GCA_036873755.1 Hanleya hanleyi
TGTCCAGATATTGATGCCATATCCAAAGAACATCGTACATCTCATTCGCGGTCACATAGGCCTCCACACAAACACAGAGCAGTACACTGTAGAACAGCCTTGACGCATTTACACTGCTTCTTGCAGCCTTTCTTGCATCCACATCTAAGCAGTTCACAACAGGCATGAGAGGCCTCTGGCAGTGTTGTCCACTTCACTTCCCAGCCTCCATCGGTCGTTTGCAGCCACCCCCACTCACCAGGAGATGGTAGCCTGGGAACAGCTACGAACATCTGTGCCCAGACATGGCCTGCCTGGTAGGCAGCTCTCTTTGTGTGTTCCACAAGTGCAGCTCGAGTTGGTGGAAGGCCATCCATTGGTCTGCCCTTCTGAGAGAAGAGCTGCTTCCGTGCCTCGTTCACCTTCTCCTCAGTGCTCGTACGGTCATAGACGAGAACTACAAAGCGTTCCAGTGCCTCAAGTTGATCATCAACAGAGTTGGGAGTTGAAGCTAAGGTGCAGAATGCTGGGGTGACCTCATTGAATGTCTTCCAAATTTCCCACACAGTCTTTTTCCACGGCCGGCAAAGGCTGATACTGTGTCACATCCGCTGAATGCATGTAGGAAGGGCAAGGCAATGCACTTCTCTGGACCAAGGGCACCTGCCATCTCGTGGGCTGGGAGATATCTGAAGCTTTTGCCTGAGGCAAATGCAACCCATATTTCATCAATGCTGAGCTGCTGAACTGTTGCTATAGCTAACACCAACACATCGGAGTCAACTGTGCGGATCATCACTTTGCTACAGCCTTGGTTGACAGCATCTGAGACATGCAGGAAAATCCTTGTATCAGCTTCCTCCTGAGTGCAGGGAGCAAGACCAGCAGCTTGAAGGCATACACACGGAGTGTGAGGGGCAAGGGTAGTCGCAGGCGTGTGGAATCTTCTAATGCTATCCCTAGAAACTGGCAGGAATTTCTCAGAAATGACGACAACAAAGCTGAGTTGTTTTCCTTCTTAAGCCTGAAAACAGCAAACCTTGAAACAGATAGCCAGATCATCGTCACACATCACAAGGACGTGCTCTGCACTCAGCCGAGGAACACCACTGGTCTTGCTCCCTGCACTCAGGAGGAAGCTGATACAAGGATTTTCCTGCATGTCTCAGATGCTGTCAACCAAGGCTGTAGCAAAGTGATGATCCGCACAGTTGACTCCGATGTGTTGGTGTTAGCTATAGCCACAGTTCAGCAGCTCAGCATTGAT
The DNA here is from genome assembly GCA_036873755.1 of Hanleya hanleyi. Lineage (NCBI taxonomy): Eukaryota > Metazoa > Mollusca > Polyplacophora > Lepidopleurida > Hanleyidae > Hanleya > Hanleya hanleyi. Next base: position 1,247 of record JAVTVY010048879.1, read on the forward strand.
GAAATATGGGTTGCATTTGCCTCAGGCAAAAGCTTCAGATATCTCCCAGCCCACGAGATGGCAGGTGCCCTTGGTCCAGAGAAGTGCATTGGCTTGCCCTTCCTACATGCATTCAGCGGATGTGACACAGTATCAGCCTTTGCCGGCCGTGGAAAAAAGACTGTGTGGGAAATTTGGAAGACATTCAATGAGGTCACCCCAGCATTCTGCACCTTAGCTTCAACTCCCAACTCTGTTGATGATCAACTTGAGGCACTGGAACGCTTTGTAGTTCTCGTCTATGACCGTACGAGCACTGAGGAGAAGGTGAACGAAGCACGGAAGCAGCTCTTCTCTCAGAAGGACAGACCAATGGATGGCCTTCCACCAACTCGAGCTGCACTTGTGGAACACACAAAGAGTGCTGCCTACCAGGCAGGCCATGTCTGGGCACAGATGTTCGTAGCTGTTCCCAGGCTACCATCTCCTGGTGAATGGGGGTGGCTGCAAACGACCGATGGAGGCTGGGAAGTGAAGTGGACAACACTGCCAGAGGCCTCTCATGCCTGTCGTGAACTGCTTAGATGTGGATGCAAGAAAGGCTGCAAGAAGCAGTGTAAATGCGTCAAGGCTGTTCTACAGTGTACTGCTCTGTGTTTGTGTGGAGGCCTATGTGACCGCGAATGAGATGTACGATGCTCTTTGGATATGGCATCAATATCTGGACACTCAAAGTGTGTCAAACGATCAGTCCTTTAAAGTAACACTGAGGAATACCCATTCTACAATCATTCTACAATCATTGAACAATGTTTAATAACATTCTGATTTACTGGTTTACAGCAATTTTCTCATGACCACAACTAGTGTCAGAAATGGTGTAGATCAGCATGTTTAAGCTAACATGACACGGAGGTATTTCAAAGTGAAAATATTCAATATCCGGGTCATCTTAATTTCAAAATGGCTGTCACAATTAGCTTTTCTTTAATTTATTTTGTATAAATTATAATTATATGCAATTATATTGGTTCTGTTGCAATTCTTTTAGATACCAAGACCAGAATTCTAAGTGGACAAGAAGCAGATATATTGAAAAATATACATTTTGTCGGCCATTTTTAAAAATGGCTGCCACTGGGGTCATGGGGCAAATCTGCGATGGCCCTATAGCTAAAAATATTCCCTAGAGCATGTTCTTAATGTATGCGAAATTTCATGCTTTTATCATTAAATGAACAATTGTTTCATATTTTGCACCAATCTGCCTGACTAATAAGTAATATATTCTTACCCCACTTCAACTTTTACTTAAACAAGAAAAAAAAATCTTAAAATTTAAGAATTCTTCTTAAAACTAGATTTTTTTAGGAAAAATTCTTTAATTTTAAGATTTTTTTCTTGTTTAAGTAAATTTTGGAGCGGGGTAAGAATATTTTACTTAAACAAGAAAACAAATCTTAAAATTTTCTTAAGTTTTAACTTATTTTGAGTAAAATTATCTTATTTCAAGAAAATTTTAGGGCATTATCTTAAATATTAAAGTAGGGTATTGTTGGCAGTGTACTGTATGACCACCAGCATGCATTATACAGCTTGGTAATCCCAAGCAAATGCCAAAGTGCTTTCTGAATGAAATTTCAATGAGGACTCAAATTTCACTCATGAACTAAAATTTTACACCCGAACGAAAACTTCACTGAAACTTTACACATGAACTGATACTTCACTGAAATTTTGATGAAACTTATTGAGATGCCTGTAAATAGGTGAAATTTAGACTTTTAGATAAAATTCACTGAATTTCACCGAACTTTTTGTCTTATTTTCACTTCAAGTCAATAATTCACCTGGAATCGCTTCATCCCAGTCACACAGACAATATGACCAATCAGCCACGACCTCATTTTCTTTGTTCGGAGTCACTCCCTCAAGTTTGACAGACCAATGGTATCTTCGGTGTCATTAATGCATTCGATAATATCATGGTCCAATGTACAGACCTTGACCTTTCTTACAAGGGCAGTGTGAAAGTAGAAAATATAAAAGAATGATCTCTGTTCCAAAATCATCATTTTCACGCTACAATTACACATTTTGAGAAAAGTAATTTTATTTTATAACTAATTACCTTGCAAGAGGATAAAATTTTAGGCCCATTTCACAGCAAATGGTCCAGACATGCCAATTTTCAAAGTGCTGATGTGCACGAAACTTGTGATTTTATACATAGCAATTAGTGAGGGAGTGAATAGGATTTAACGTGGCTTTCAACAATATTTCAGCTATATCATGATGAACCAACTTAAGCACCACCCAGCCCAGTTGTGTTCCTGCTACTTCAAAGAAGAAATCTTTGAAGCAGCATGGAACCAGACGCCCTCCATCCACCCTATAAAACACTGAGGACAGCGCACAAGACAGCGGCAGGACGCTCACATGGTCAGGGGTTATTCTAGCCCAAAATTGTTCATAAACTCAATTTCAAAATTTTGTAAACTCAATTCTACAAAACTCAATATTTTTTCCTTTTTCATCAAAAAAATGATGAAACTCAATTTTTCCAACTTTTTCATCGCACCAATTACAGAACTGAGGTTTACGAGCACATAGACACTTCTTCAGAGACCAACAAATACTGACAATTCTATTTACATGAATTATATCACAGTCTACAACAACGTTGGTAAAATAACTGTGTTTCGAGATAACCCATTGGCCCAAACCATGACAGGGTGCCGTGTATCATCCAACAATTGAAGGCGACATTAGCACGACGTGTCTTCTTAGAGCAACAACAACATATACATGTATAGAACTGCTGCTGCATTGTCGATCAAGATACAAACTTCGGCCTAAAATAGTCGGCCATTCACTTGTTACATGCATGTTTTGTGCACTCCGGTTCAACCACACCAAACCACAGTACGGCTGTTGTCAATAGGTTGTTTAGCACGACCTCATGCCGAAACATACATGTACATGCTAGATGCTATAATTGTTAAATATTGAAGCTAAATTTTTTACCATTAACAGAGAAGATTGTGATCGAATATATATAACCTGACAAAATTCCTGTTTTACAGATTTATAAAATCTGAAATCTTTCATAAATATCGCCAGAAAAAAATATTTATGAAATAATTATTCTCTAAAAGAGACATTTTAAGTTTGCTTTACTTTAATTGAACATTATGTAAATAATTTTGGTAGACAGTAAAACTCAAATGCACTCACATTGTGTAAACAGAAATCAAGGGAAAAAACTCTTACTTGTGACCAATATTAAAGATAACTGCAGAATTTATTACCCAAATTTTCAATGTCCGGAGTACCCTCTTATTAAAATCTTTTATTTCTTTTACACTGACTGAAGATAAGGATTCTCTGTCCAGGGCGACGAAATCTATCCCCGTCCTTAAGCTACGAGTATTCGTCGACAGTCTATGTTGTCGTTGTTGTTGTCGGGAGTGAAGACGTGAAGCGCTCGACCACTTCGCTCAAAAGCGTTTCATCAGATAAATGGATGGTTTGAACTGGTTGATGGGGAAACAACTGATCCATTAACTAAAACCACGATGGCTTTGGTACGCGACCGTCAAAAGTGCAGGAGTTAAAACTTTACTGCCACGTGCTTGACACCAGGGAATCCTCGCTAGAAAAGGACTGTGCCTCGTTTTGAAATAGGGCTTTCCCCAAGAATGTGAACCAAGATGGCGGCTCTTGAGTCGCCTTCGCACTGACTCGCGCTGTGACGGTTCATTCGTTTTACTTAGATTTGCTTACTTATTTCTTTTGTGACCAATAATTACTGATAATTAAAATACATGCTGCATTAATTATCTCCAAAATACTGATGCGGGCGGGTCATGCGAAACGAATTATCAACTGACAACTGGTATGTTGTGGGAAAACTCAACATTTTTTTCGTGCGCGCGAAAAAATCGCAAAACTCAATTTTTTTTATCAAAACTCAATCTGAAATTTTCTGCAAAACTCAACGGCTAGAAAAACGCCTGATGGTGCAATAAAGACATCACATTATCAAGTTCCTGTTGCTTCTCAGCAAAACGCATCGAAGCAACAGGAACCTGAACCCACTCAACCACCCACCACCCGCCCATCCACCCGGTAGTAGCAATAATATCCAAATTACTTTTATATCCAAATTACTGTTTTATAGGGTGGATGGAGGGTGTCTGGTTCCATGTTGCTTCAAAGATTTTTTCTCTGAAGCAGCAGGAATGCAACTTGGTTGGGGTTCATTGCGATATGACTGAAATAAAGTTGAAAGCGACGTTAAATCCTATTCACTCACTCAGTCACTCAAGTTATGTTGGTTTTCAAGTGAAAATGAAGAATGTCTTTTGGGTTATACTGAAGATTCAAAATTGAGAAAAAAATTGAAAGACGGTAACGTGATTTACATGTACTGCGTAGCAGGTATAGCATAACACACGTAACACAAACATTCATATAGGTTTATGGTAGAGGACATAAATACATATACAGTACCAGTATCACATCCAATGGTACATCAACTATGCTGTTGTGATGCAGTTAAAATTTAATTGCTACCTACCGGTACATTTTTTGTTCAATAACTAACTCGTTATTGCATGTAACACATTTAACATTACATGTGTTACATGAATGTTACGTGTGTTTAATACATGCTACCGGTACTTGAATGAAGACAGTCATTTCAACAAGCTTTATGAATATGTATACCATACATGTATTTGACTCCAAAAATGAGGTTCTAAATCATAAAAAAAGATTGGAATAGTCATCCTTCACAAACAACATCCAATCTCTTACTAATAACATGAGTTTTCTACCATATAATTATATTTCTTACGGAAAAAATTATTTCTTCAAAACGAGTTACGAACTAAGAAAATATTTGCTGAAAGTATAGGCTGAAAATGGATACGCACGATCCCAGGGTCAGTCTTACATGTACCATGTATAGATGACCCATATATGGTTTACAGGTTGACTCTAGTATATGCAATGGTACAGTTTCGGTACCAGTACATGTATGGTGGGAACAGGCGGATCAATGTTCCGAATAGTACCTTCAGGCATGCCAGGATTGTACTTATAAAGATCCTGTCTTTATGACAGGGCCATTTCCACTGACTATGTGTAGATGTACAGGAATACATGACTGAGACTTCACATCATGCACGTCATAGTGTACAAACCAGTCACTAATCATAATATTCAACACTTCCTGTGGGCCCTGATTTTAATTCAAATTGGAAATGAGTGTGCCTCTGCTTGGTGCAGATGTAGATTCTTTAGCAGGGCGCGCAAAACCGCTAGCCCGACGTCCCGGGACAACCAAAAAATATGTCGGACAATACAAAATTTGCAGCCCATAGCCCATCGGGCAATCAGAAATTTTGATCCAGATACCTGTTAAAATGAAATATCTAGTGGTTTATTCTAACTTCATCAGGAATTTCACTCTTTAAGTTTTCCAGGCCCAGTCGAGATACATGTATTCTTCACTGTGTCGGCGCCATATTTAGAAGACCGGGGTTTCCCCAGTTTGGGGATTCTCGAACCGACCCAGCCCATCATCGGAATTGCTCGTGGCAACCAAGGTTATCAACCAATCAACACTGAGAGTAATTTAAAGTACGGGATTTGCGGACAATGGGGATCGCCAGGCGGCGCTAGTGCTCCAACAGGTAAAGAAGATGTGACGTCATAAAACGAACAATTATAACGTCGCTACATTATGACGTTGCCTTTGTGACGTCAGGAAAAATGACATGCGCATGCGTCATTCACCTCTTGGTACACGTAGCCACCTGGCGTCAGTTCGAGCTGGTGAACCCCATTTGTTGGTAAACTTGTCTTGTCAGTTTATTGTAGAATGAGTCAGTATGCATAGATTTTTCATCAGATCTGCAGCTGCCAAGGCTTCGGCCGACAACTCTACAATAGAAGAGTCGCACACTGCAGCAACTGAATGTAGTACTGATAGTAATTCGGCGCCGGACTATGAGAAAAAGAGAAAATGATAATTTCAGCCGAAATGGAGACGGGAAAATACATGGCTGGCTTTAAATACGATGACGGCAAAGTAGCTATACTATAGAACCTTTGCTGTGTAGGTGGAGGTGGCTGTTGTTCCTGAAGTCGATTACACAGCCAGACGAGACTACAGCCATTCCTGGGTTAACGGCAAACGTGAGATGTTTTGTAATCCTTGTCGAAAATATTCGGGCAACCATTTTTTTCTTTGTTTTCGGGCAACCATATTCTTACCAGTGGTTGCCCGAACATTTTTCTAAATTTTGCATGCCCTGTTTAGTGCTGTCATCATTCTGGTCACTGTATCTTCTGATCACTGTATCTCTGTCCATCTCTTGGTCGATCTGTCTAGATGTATATATATCCCATCAACTGACCCCCTTCCCATGCGATGTGGCAAAGTACTTCCAGCTAATGTTACATTGAAGTTGACTGGAGATGACAGAGTGTAGTTTCACCATGTTCTCAAACTCTGACGAGGGGGAAAATCTATTAAAACAATATTGTCTGTCCACTATCCACAATACATGTACATGTAACGCACAAAAAAACAAATCTTTACCCTCGTCTTGATATCTGACATGATAAAGGTATGATTTACATGGCAAATCAGTCTCGTACAAAGCTGCAGTAAATAAAGTTACACTTTCCCTACTCCTACTTGAACCTTGTTTTGGTATTTGCAACTCCTCTTGATGTGAACATATGAATGAACATTGGGCAATGTTCTTAACTATTTCTTCATTCGTGCACCCATGCTTCACACCAAGTTTCAACCTTTCACTCCGATATCTCATTCCTTACAAATTGGAGCGATATGTAAGAGGTGGGAAAACTAAACGACGTCTGGCGACTAAAAAGCAACCATATGACTCTACAGGAAAGCATTCGTCGACACCTACATTCAAACTCGAGAATTCAGTGGATTCTCGGACGGACATAGCCTTACATGTTGTACAAGTATCTCATCCGCGCTTTTATTGCAGCTGTTCATGTGGAGACAATGAAGATACCCTACATCTAACCTAACATGCCTTTAGAAATGATTTGCGATGAAATCATAAAGAGATAACCATGGACATGATGGAACATACGCTGAGCTATGAAATTCAAGAGTTGCAGAAATATATACTAGTGGCATTATTTTTACATGGAAATTTCCCGATAAAATTTGAACGGCTCTATGGATGAGAACTCAAAGAGTCATAAATCATGATTATGGGTCAATGGTAGCAGACGTTTATTTCAGGGTTTGGTTTCTCTACTGGCGCCCATACATGCAGCCATAAACATTGAGAGACATCGGCCATGTTAAATGGTATATTGATACATGTAGTCAGGAGGAAAGAGATACATCGAGCAAACAGGGTGAGCGAGTAGTAGGATTTAACGTCGTCATATTTCCGGCTTGTTTCAGTCATATCACGACGGCGCCTACATGTGCCAGAACACGAGAGTGCTCACAGTTCCTATTACCCTGAACACTGATCAGCCTGGCCAGTACAGCACCCGGTCACCCATCCAAGTATTGACCAGGCTCTGTGACACAAGCACAACTCACATGTAGTCATGGTAGTGGTCAACAAATACCCCTCCCTCCCCCCCCCAAAAAAAAAGAATATCAAAAAATATTGACACAAGAATTTATGACTCACATTATTACATGTATACCGATGTGAATATAAAGTGTCAGTGTCAAATGAAACATTCTACCTACATCGTGTAGGTCACAAACCTCCATTGAAGTTTTTGGGTGTAAGATTATTATCAGGACTTGACTTCTGGCGAACAATGGTTGGCCATTACACCTGACTGGGCCAGAAATGGTCTGTGACGTATTTTAAAATGTTTGTATAATATTTGACTCTCAAATATATCAAAACCACCTTTTCAAATTTTAATCGAAAAAAAAATCTCGGCCAGTTTGATTGGCACCTTCGAAATTTGCCAAAATGGTGTCGGGCTGGCAGTCTTATCTCGAAAAAATGGTGGGGAATGTATGCTGAATTTTCCATATATTTGAGCGAAAAGACCCGGCTACCTGGTGTGGTGGGTCATTTGTGGCGGCGAATATTACATGTACATGTACTAGGGAATATAGTTTTGTCAAGATGTTCTCGGCCAATTTACTACATATTAAGTCATGTAAGTAAGGCGAATATTTAGTGGTTTGTTACCTGTACATGTACAAGTGACATGCCTAAGCTCAGACATGTCAGAGGATAGAAGTGACAGTCATCAAGCCCTTCCCAATCCCTGCATTTTACAAAAGGCTCCAAATGGGGGGGGGGGGGAGATTACATGTCTTAGAACTCAATACATGTATGTACGTCAATTGATGATACACCAATGTAACTTGGCACAAATACATGTATTCTCATCAGAGCATATTTCACCTTGAAAATTGATGATGGCCGCCATTTTCTCAAGTAACTTTTCATTTTCAACACATAAATTGCTAGCCTTATTCAATTTGAGTAGGTCTGTGGCAGTTTATATGATTACTGAACATGCTGAAGGCAGCTAACTCTGATATTAAATATCCTAAACATTCACCACATCCAATATGGTCTCCTTTATTTCCGATTAATTTTCACTTTTGATATACTTAATTAACATGTATGTGAACTGATACCCTTTAGTCTAGTGGCAGTCTGATTAAAACTCTTAATAACCGCTCCTCTAGATCAGACATGTTGCTAATTATGATCTGGGACAGTCAGAGTCTGTATCTAGCCAGTGTCGGGCTGCACAGACGCAGAAATTAACCAGTCCAACTTCAATGGGCCAGAACTGAATCCCGAGCAAATAACACTCCCAGTGATTGCTCTGCGAGAGCAAGAACTTGTCGCCTGCTGGATTTTTCCTACGCCTCGTTCACTAGAAATAATCGGATAGCACCTATTCGCCCGTTGAAGTTGGACTGTGATTGGTCACCCCTTACACAGATTTAAGATACAGACTGTCCCAGATCTTAATTAGCGACATGTCCGATAGAGGAGCGGTTATTTAGTCTGAGTTTTAATCAGATTGGTCTAGTGGGATAGCACAATTTTTGTACACTTTGGGAAACAAGCATGAAATTAGGTGCATATAGCCAGGTGTGACCATGCTGCTTAGTTGTGGCTATAGAAGTGATAATAATGATGAAAACAAGACTCCACATCCTCATGGCCCCCATTTTGACTTTACCTCTGGTCATAATTTGCTTGTAGGGTTATTAAAATACATGTAGGCTCAAAAAAAAAAAAAAAAAAAATGATAGGTGATAAAATAATTCGGTGACAGCTCAGAATTTTCCGTAGTTTCAGAGGACAGTGTAAGTTCAGTAGGCCTGTCTTATAATCCTTAAGTTTGGTAGTTAACAAGAAATTGGTGACAAAAGTAATAACTTCGACCCAGTGACCCTCCCCTCCCCCCCCCCCCTTCGCATTGTATGCATGTTTGGTGCTTCCATGCAGTCATTTTTCAGATAAGATTTTGAGCAAGATGACGTTTACTGCATGTAAATAGCCCAAACACTTGCTGAGATATTGGACTTGTACTTTTAGCAAAATCTGATATTCATGGAATTTACATGTATGCAAATGAGATCTTGTGTATGACCAAGTGAACTCCTGATAATGAGCTAACTGTATACTGATATATTCACACTGTCAGATCGGTCTAGAAGTTTAGTAACTTTGGAATTTATAACAATTAATATGGAGTATTTATAGCATTACGCAAACTATATGACTTCGTTTCCTTTAAAAATCCAATTATTTTTAGAAATACAATTACCATAACAGTCCATTACTAAGAGCGTTATTTTAAAAAATTTGCAGGTTATGAAATCTTAATTACAAAATAATCAGTAACAATGGTCTATGCTATTCATATTCATTAAAAAAATCACTTTAAAAAATAAAGTTCCCGAGATAAGTCCTTAGTTACCGGTTGCTATGGTAACCATATTTCTGAAACTATCGATAACCTTAGTGACAAAAATGATATCCAATAACCTGTAAACACAATGATATAAATGAAATGTAAAAGAATCAGAATCCTATATCTTAGAAAAGAAAATATACCACTAAATTTGTCGACCTAATTATCTCTAGTTCACTTTGTGACATTATCAAAGCTCATTTGCATACCAAATTTGTACTAGACACAAAATCCTTTGAAGTACAATATCTCATTCTCAGCAACTAAATTTAGGAATATTTTGATGAAATCAATTTTTAAATTTTCAGAAAAAATATGGAAACTATCCCCCAGAAGTTTTAGTTTTCCAGTTGAGTTCCCCTTTAAATGGTAACAAACTTATATGAAATAACCTTATGATGTACATGTAGAAAAATGATCAATGATCATACATGTATCTACATGTATACAATCTAGGTAAACCAAGATGGTAAATCAGGGGAATACCATCTAGACATAACGCTATGAAAACTTCGTGCGAAATTTTCACCAATATTCTGCGAGATCCCAAAATAAGCCAATCACGACAATTTCTGACTTTTCTCTCTGATACTGATTGATGTTTATTTCCCGGAGATTAACATCTTCGCGCGGTATCATCTTTTGATATTTTCTACCCCCCTAACAAAGCCAGACATTTTGGTGGGAGTACATGTAAACTCTTTGAAGTTTACCATGCACTACATATGGAAATGATGCCATATTTGGATACTGTTTCTCGATAATGTTTATATATTAGTCCACGTGCTACCGTGTGTAATTACTGTGGGCGTGATTTCAACAAGCTAGCCACATGATTGGCTAACAAAGGTAGTTTCAAATTTGCATGGGATTTATATAGGGCTGAATTCTATAATATTCCAGGATATATCTAAGTTTACTGAGATTGACTCGAGATATAATATAAGTTTCTGTTTCATGACCACATGTATGTGTGATACAAGTTTGGTACATCTAGGCATACTCCTTGAGATATGGCGGTGATGAGAAAACAGAGATGGATGGATGAACCTATGTACATGATGATAATACCCAGACATGACAGATGACAATTTTGGCTTTTGCCCATCATGCAGGAAGGCCACTGTTAATTAATTGTTTGTTTCTCGAAACCTTTCTTGTAAAAATACACATGCTGAGTGCGATAATTATTAATTATTAACTTGTAAACCAATTGTATACAAATACATGTATGAAGAAAATGAGCAAGTTTTACTTATGAAAATGTAAAATCCCTTATCAATTTTAATTATTTGCCCTCAAAATATAGATGAGGGCTGGTCACTGGAGACAAACCATTAATTATCAGCGGCCTAAGCCTTATCATTCTTGAAATATGGTGGTAACAACCAATTGGTGAAAAATTGACACATTTCGACCGGGTGACCTGGAAAATATGGGTCAATCTTGCTGATTTTCAATAGGCTTCTGCTCTGTGGCCATATCTATCTGTGATTCAAGTTTGGTTCTCCTGTATGTCCTGGGCATATTCATTCTCAGGATATATGGTGGTAATGACAAAATGATGAGGGATGGACACAAATGGAGAAAACACCCCATGGCCAATTTGACCAAGGGTAAAAAAGCAATTGTAGAGGAAGCTGGCATTAAAGATGTAATCAGCCTCAAAATCTTGACTGCCATTGAGTTTTCTGAAACTCAGTGAGAGTCACTTATGTTACAACTGGTATAGAAAGAAGTATATTCGACCACATCAATCTGAACATGTGTCTACATGTAGCGTTCATGAGAAAACGGGAGAAAAAGATCATCAAAAATAAATGGCATGGCATGCCGTTTATTTTTTAGATGGCTACGGCGGAATGCACTGTGTGGTTTGGTTGTCAACATTGCAACATCACAATTGAAAGTGGGCGTCATGATTGCTTGTTGGATGACATCATAATGCAGTCTTTCATATAACCAACGTGATCGCTATTCCAAACTTGTGGTCGTGCATGTTATGACGAGCCTGAAGTTCGTCGAAGCGGAGGGAATTTTTCAGATTTCTCCGAATGATATTCTACCTTTTACTGTGTATATTGACATCGCTGTTGTCGAATATGAAAACTACGATAACTTAGCGTGCTTTGATGCTGAAAACAGCACATTTGAGAGTTGAAAAATTTCTTCACTTTTGAGGCTGATTACATCTTTAATATTTCAATTCCTAAAAATCGAGGTTCATTTGCATTGATGGACAATGCCAGACTTTGAATATTGTAAATCTATTTTCTCGCGGAAATGGTCGGCAATGTGATATAAATGTCGAGCGCGGTTACTATGATCACATACAAGTGCAGTTGTACAGGTACACAGGGATTCATAGAAGTCCAGATTTTACGAACCGAAGTCCGGAAAATTGAGTTTTTTTTACAGTCAAATTGAGTTAAAATATAATTTATCGGCATTTTTCCCCCTAAAGTTGAGTATATAAATTTTTTACAAACCAGGGTGATTTTTCCCCACAAAGTTCTGTACTAAATAGAATACATAAAATTTACATCCTGCTTTGCTAAATAAAACAATTATTCACAAGTTATATCAATGACAAAGTAAAATACTTTGCAATGATAAAACAATATTTTTCTTGCAGTTTGTAAAGAAATAGGCTGTCCACAAACCTATTTATACAGTTTTTGTAAATAAGTGGCCTACTAAATGCTCATAATGAAGTGACAGTGTGTCAAAATCTTGTTCCAAAGTTGACTGGAGCTCTTTTGTGAAAAAGGTAGAAAAATAACATCAACTTCCATGTGCTTTCTCATCCATGAAAAACGGAGAAGTTGGCAGCAAATACTTTGTTTATAAAAGTATACTTTGATTGAATAAAGGCAGGGAAAGACTGGGGAACTGTTCTTGGGAAGTCATGAGGTGAGGCAGGCATTATATCAAATAGATTTTCCTAATGCGGCTCAAGAACAGTGCTTGGTGGTATTGTAACAACAACAACACACACTGACGAGCCGAGGTGCGCGAAAATGACGCTTCTCAAAAGAAAATTAGGAGCGTGGTGGATCACCTCAAAAGGCCAGGACTGAAAATTGCGAATTTACGAAGCTTGAAAATTCAGTTTCCAACACACAGATTGAGTATAAATATTTTGGTGAAAAATATGGATTTTTTACTCAAAAAAATTCAGTTTTGAACTGAAAAATTGAGTTTTTAAACTCAATCTACGAACCGAAATTCGGTACGTAGAACTGACGTGAATGAATCCCTGGTACAACTCTTTTGAGTAGTCACGAATAATTTTGCACCATTAACAATACTCCACATTGTGTAAATAAAAATCAGATATTTACACTTACCAGAACTATTTGACGAGTGCTGTCCAGACATCTCGCCAATCTCTTTCATGACACCATCAATATGTCCCTGCATATCTTGGGATATAAACATTGGCATATCCGCATCAGCATTTTCACCTGCACTCGACCCAGAGTCTGCCGCGTGACCAGGAGATAGAAAACTTTGATTAGACGAATTGTCCTGGGAAAACATCGAACTAGCCGATGGGGCAGATGTTCTTCGGAATTTAGACGGGCTCAGACCATCGTGATAGAGTCTTGGACTGCCAGAGACACTATCGGATGATGGCCTTTTTCTGAAGTCTGAGCCATGTGAACTGCCACTGTCATGCATATTTAGACAGGTGGAATAGATTCCTGGTTGATCATTTGGCTCCGATTTGATTATATCTGGAGACAGAAGCGGCTCAGTTATATTTTTACCAACATGGTAATTTGTCCGAGTATAGGGAGCACTAGATTTCATCTGGGTGGTCTCCCTTGAGCTGTCCCATTGTTGCGCACCTATAGAATAGAGTGATGTTTTCTGTTGAATGACCTGCTTTAACTTGAGCCCTTCTAACCAGGATGGATCAGGCATGTCCCCAGAACATTCTGTGATAAAAATGAAAAAGACAATATATTTATCTGCACACAATAGAACTCCCGAGAGCTGTTGAAAGGATGGGACATTCACAATGATCCAAATATCTTGCACAATTTTAAACATGTACTGACAAACTGGTAAAAAAATGGGACAAAATCAAATTGAAAATTCATTTGTAGGCCCCCTATACAGGAGTAGTGTGACTAACGTCACAGGACCTATGAAGTAGGGTGAGGAAGATGACTTGGGGGTCCAAGCTTAATGTTACAGGTCACCTAAGTAGGTCAGCTCAGAACTTGCCGGTAACAATCCCAGGCACGTTCATGCCAAAAATCAAGGTTCTAATGTCAACGGTTCTCCTTATTTTGCCGACGAAAGGATTCGGATGGACTGACTCACTCGCTCATTACCGGACAATTTACAAAAAACACCAATTACTGCGACTTCCAGCAGGTGCATTGTCCCCTTAACCAAACAGTATAATGAAAGGCAAGGATTTTGAACATCTGGGGATCAGGCTTCGCTGAAGTAATGTACCTAGTACTGATCATGTACTGGTACCGAAACTGTAGTACATTGCATATACTAGAGTAAGATTCAAGACCAATGACATGAATGACGTTTAGAAGCACAAACTCACTTTTATATACTGATTTTTTTAAATAGTTAATCATCCTGAAATTTCTGGCAACCTTTTTTTACGAATTTTATTAAATAGTCATGTGATTTAAATGTCCAGTTTAACTTCTTAACAAGCGTTCAATGGAACCAAATGGCCGGATTGAAAAGGCGTTCAGAGAATGTAGCTCAGCATTTGAAATGAAGCTTGTTAAATGAAGCTTGAAGACTGCCTGCTGTCAGCCTACAATTTAATTTCACTCCGTGTTACATAAAGCCATCAAACTGTCTGCCTGCTGGCCTTTGTCATCATGTTGAAAGTCCGCTGACATCAATGTTAAGTGTACTCCATGGGTAAGGTGCAGGAGAGGCATTATCGCCCGGCCAGGGAATAATACCGAGTTAATAATACCAAAATTAAGCTTACATGTATACATCTCATGTTGTATACCTGATGAATACATGTACATGTATGTAGCATGTTCTTGGTGTACATTTATTTTAAGTTTGGTACAGGTAATCATGTGTGCTGGTTTGTTAGTTTTTATGATGCGACCTACATGTAGCTGTATGAACAGTTATATAACTGAGAGGTAAAAATGTCTTGGGGCTAATAACATTATCAGAATTCCAATGCTCGGTTCATAACGATATTTGCCTATTGGATCTGGGCACAAAAACCAATCATTCCAGGCACATACCACATGTGACGTTTTTGAAGTTCTGACACACAGTAAATCACATGTTCTTACCCAATGAGATGGCCCCCTTTGATTTGTATTCAGCAAGTCTCAAGTCTAGCCACACAGCAAACTGTGACAGAACTTTGGGCTCGCCGCACAGCTCTCCAATAATGCAAGCGAACTTGTTCTGGACTCGCTCCAGGGTGACTCCCATGGTTTACTGGATCTCAACTAGTCAGCAAATCTTTGTGTAGGATGACTGGAAACCAAACCTGATAACCTGTGGATGTGGAGAAAAACAGAACCTTGAAATACATGAGCAGTGCGCCTAACTTAACAGGACCTGTGAAGTAGGGTTTGCTATGATTTAAGTGTGTACCTTGACGGGAGACAGTCGAGAGATGACTTGGGGGGCCCTCTACGGAAGACATTCAAGAGATGACTTGGGGGCCCTCTATCTAGAAATGATCTGAAATCTTCTCAAAGTTTCTGGGTTTCTATAGATCACCTGAGTAGGTCAGCTCAGAACTTGCTGGTAACAGTCCCCCAATGTACGTTTATGCAAAAAATCAAGGTTCTAGTAATGTCAATGGTTCTCCTTATTTTGCCGACGAAAAGATTCAGATGGACTCACTGACTTACAGATTACCGGACAATTTGCAAATGAGGGCCTACTTCGTCGGGAAAAGTTAATTATTTGTACATGTACTTGTACGGTTAAAGATACTATATAGGTTTTACCCCGAGTGTGTGGAAAGTTACGACCCTCCCTGAAACTCATACACCATGAGGCGTTGGTGGTTGAGTTTCAGAGAGGGTTCTAACTTTTCATACACCTGGGGGGAAAACCTGAATAACAAGTTTATTATCACTCAAGCCTTTTTATCTTACAGCAGAAATATTGAAAAAAGTCTATCATCAGATCATTTAGAACTAAGGGTACATGTATTGTACAACAGACAAATTTAGTACATGTAGGTCATTTAGGTTCCGAAAACTATGGACTTGTTGCTGATTACAGACCGTGCCAGCAGGAGCATGTAAAACAACGAGATATGAATCCAGCATCATACATGTAGAATTACCCTCTTGCAAACGGGCAGAATATCTTCACACCGACAAGACTTTATTTCACTTTTAGGAATATATTACAGAAACATAGGCAGCTCCTAAGCTGGGCTGCCCTGCTGCAAAAGTCAATGAAGAAAAAAAATGTTTAGTTGATGTAGTCCGACATGCAGTCCCTACATGATAGTTACATTATCAGTTTATAAAATATCGTGTAAGGGCTGCATATCGGACTACATGTAAGTTGATTGGGGATTTGGGGGGAGGGGGGGGGGAGAGGAAAATCAAGATGATGGGAATCACATCAGCTCTCTATCGCCCTCCTGAGGCTTGGTGCGTCACATCCATATGGGAATAAATATGGACCAACAATACTTTGAGCTGCCATAGATGTCAATACATGTGCTGCTGGCCTGTGTCACTTTAGTGCTTTCTGTTCATCATTGTTTGTTTTAGCAATGTGACCTGTTTTTATGTGTACACGTGTCTTTAGCGTTCGAGCATAACTGGACAAGAAAAGATCTTCTCCTTCATGCTTCAAACTATTATGATGCCATCCATGGCAAGTACATGATACACGATTGTCAGTCACTTTATATATACCGGTACTGATGAAGCAGAAGTCTCATAATGTCAAAGATGAGAGTAGAGCTTCACACAAGAACTGTCACAATTTTTTTTTCTCTGTACAAAAACTGATATGAATTAGGCAAAGCCAGATGAGAACGAAAGAAGTATTCTACGTTTTACAAAGGGCTATTATTATTAGTGATATGGATTAGGCAGAAGGCTGAAACAAAGCAGAATTAATGCTGCGCTCGTTTCTAGGCTTTAATCCATCTTGGATATGTTCAAAATAATCTAAATATATAGCCTAGTGTGACCAATTAGCATTGATTAGCGACCAATTTTACTGCATTTTTCAGTCTTCGTTGAAAAATAAATCCTCCTGGGACTAAAGACTTCTATGGAATAAAGAAGAACCTGTCCTGAGTATTTCTGTATCATTTTGTCATTGTTTCCAATCAAACTTTTCAAGTTTGGATGCCCAGAAGTCCACAGGGGCTACTCCGGATAGTTGCTGATCTGTGTTTTATTCCATTACTGGTGACCATTTTGTTGTATAAATAAAGATGGGTTCTTATGAATATCCTTGCAACAATAAAACATTGTATTCTGTCTAGTAAGTCCCAATATTTCAGACAAATGATGCACCTGCCAAGAAAATATTCATCATAAATTTTGTGGAGCAGTCATTATCTACTGCTGACATTGATTTCGTGTGCAAACATTTGCCAGTGAACTTCAATGTGAAGGAAAACAACAAGTGCTCCATTGTCGTGGCGCGCTGTTCAGTACGGTCAGGAATTGCTCAGCAGAAAATGTTTACAGCAAGGAAACTGAATTTCGCCAATTCTGACAAATAGTCAGAAAATTAACTCATCAGAAAATACTATATGTTAAGCAAATATCTTAATTGCTTCATGGAAATGGTGTAAATACGGATGTCGTCTGCTTCATATATTCGCCAAGTTTACCACCAAAGCAGAAATTAGATAGCACAGAATAAAGACAATACTGGTTTGTATTCTCATATAAAATTTCATTTCATTCTGTTGGATATTTATTTCTAAGCAGGAGGAATATAAGCTTCCAACCCAGGCTATTACAACCCACATGATACAGACCTCTCAAGTTATACTTTTGCCAAGGCGTGAGATTTGAGTATATCTATGGCAAGCCAAAGTGCTTTTTATTCCGAATTTCCGATATCGGGAATTCAATTCCCGATATCGGAAATTCTAATTTCCGATATCGGAAATTGCAATTCCCGATATCGGAAATAGAATTTCCGATATCGGGAATTAGAATTTCCGATATCGGAAATTCAGTGACAATTTTCGATATCGGAAATAGAATTTCCCATATCGGGAATTCAATTTCCGATATCGGGAATTCAATTTCCGATATCGGGAATTCAATTTCCGATATCGGGAATTCAATTTCCGTTATCGGAAATAGAATTTCCCATATCGGAAATTGTCACCGAATTTCCGATATCGGAAATGAAAGCCTGAAAGCTTTACAAAACCTAGGGGTGCATTCCACACCTAAATCTGAATCTGAATCTGAATCTGAAACCTAAATGATGTGCGGCTAAAAACAGGCATGGGTTCGGATCTTCGACCATAAATAGATGTAAAATCTTTAACAAAAACCTTGTAAACGTATATATTTTCTAAATGGGCACACTCGTGCCATTATTTCAGGGGACTTGTGAGCTATTGAAATTGAAAAGTAAAGACGTGCGATCCTCCTTAGCCCTTCTTCAACTTTTCTGAAAAACATGAAATGATTTTCTTTTTATGTATGTTAAAGTGTTTCCCGTCCAAAGGACAATTTAATATGGCGAAAAAAATAGGGGGTCGACCTACTCGTTTTTTGTAAAATTTTATCGCCATAGAAGAATCATGATTTTCGTTTCCAGAAAAAGTGCGGATTTTGGTCCTCCAGATATTCAATTCCGGACACGATTAACTCTGTAGTGGCGAGTGGGTGCGATCAACAAGCAATTGTTATATCCTCGTTTGGAGAAATGGTTACGTCCAGCAGGGTGATACTATAGATATCAGTTAGTAGATAGGTAAGAAGAATTACCTTGCTGTCAAAATCGGGCGATCTTCCTTATTATAAAATTAGGGAGGGACCACTTTGTACGAAACCGTGGCAAGTGTGGAGTGCACCCTAGAGTTGCAATTCCCGATATCGGAAATTCAATGACAATTTCCGATATCGGGAATTGCATTTCCGATATCGGAAATTGAATTTCCGATATCGGGAATTGAATTTCCGATATCGGGAATTCAATTTCCGATATCGGGAATTCAATTTCCGATATCGGGAATTCAATTTCCGATATCGGGAATTGTCTCCGAATTTCCGATATCGGAAATTGCAATTTTCCTCCGATATCGAAAATTCTAATTTCCGATATCGAGAATTAAATTTTCGATATCGGAAATTGAAGGTCATGAATTTCCGATATCGGAGTTTTAATTCCGATATCAGGAATTCAATTCCCGATATCGGAATTTCTCGAATAAAAAGCACTTTGGCTTGCCATATATCCGCCCCGGCGATATGAGACCCGAAAAAATGAGAATTTCGAGGCGTCATTTCATACAATTTTTCGCATTTTGTTTCATATAACAGCCTACTATTAAACATTTCATCCTTCACGGAGGCTAGAAATGGCAACAGGGTTCAAAATCTTACGGCACATCAGAGCACGCAGCACACCACAGCACGGCACGGCAGAGAACGTTCTATAAGGGGGGTAAATCTTGCGTGGCTAGGAGACCACTGGGCACTTCAGGGGACGTTTTATTAACGGCACATCAGGGAACACTCGGCACTTCAGACGGCGGCTTATGCAGTTTGGATTCCCGCTGACCGTGTAACCGACCGATTGACGCTCCACAAGACCTCTCATAATAGTAATAATGACCTGATTAATTATACCGGATTACGTTCATTACATTTAGTGAAGACTTGGCTAATTTACAATAGATTACGATTATAAGTGGCTATAAACTTAAATGAATATAGCTTCTTATTGGTATTTTCTCCGTAATTCGTATTTGGGTCAAATTTTATCATGGCTAAAACAATCGCAAAATTTGTCTACAACTGTTTCAGCCTCTTGGGTTAATGTACATATAAATATATACACCTCACTCACGGGTATTTTAATTTCGGGTAAATGGAAACCCTTTATATATTTGCATGTTTTATCTGCTGTCTGATGTTTGTAGTTATATATGTTTTATCGTGTTTATATGTGTGTATGATTGCGTTTTAGCTCTGATGGGCACAACTTTTACGCAAATAAACGATTCTATTCTATTTGTGATTTCTCCAGTCATACAATCTTATAGTCTCTCCCTAAAAGTCTCATCTATCTCAAAATTGATTTTATGTGATCAAATCAAATGTATACGTTGCCACATATAATTGTATAACAACGATTATTTTATGCAGCAAAATATACCAAAATAAGACCTATCCGTATATTGTCCTAGGCAAAATATATAATTCCAAGTGGGGAAAACGGCACACCACAGAACGGATACTGGCGCGACCAAGCGGCACATCACAGCACGGCACACCCGAGAACATTCTATAAGGGGGATAAATCTTGCGTGGCTAGGAGACCATTGGGCACTTCAGAAGACGTTTTATTAACGCACAGGGGCACATCAGGGAACGCTCGGCACTTCAGATGGCGGCATATGCAGTTTGGATTCCCGCTGACCGTGTAACCGACCGATTGACGCTCCACAAGACCTCTCATAATAGTAATAATGACTTGATTGATTATACCGGATTACGTTCAACATTGATAACAATATATGGCATAAGAGGTATATTTAATGAAGACTTTGCTAATTCAAAATAGATTACGGTTATAAGTGGCTATAAACTTAAATGAATATACAATCTTATAGTCTCGCTAAAAATCTCATCTACCTCAAACTCCATTTTATTGCGCTTTTGAGTAATGCTTAAATGTTCTATGAAAACGGTGGACAGCAGCCTGGATATGAAATGCTTTTGAATTGTTGATATAATTTAGTGCTTCATCTTGCGTAGATTTTTTTTTAAATGTTTTATGTCTCCGTCTGGTTCTAACTACGGGGAGTATTTATTCTATCCAATATTGCGCTTTTTAGTAATGGTTAAATCTTATATGACATCGGTGGACAGCAGCCTGGATATGAAATGCTTTTGTAATTGTTGATATAATTTAGTGCTTAATTTTGCTTTGATAAATGTATATTTTTTTATGAAAACGGTGGACAGCAGCCTGGATATGAAATGCTTTTGAATTGTTGATATAATTTAGTGCTTAATTTTGCTTTGATAAATTTATATTTTTTTTTATGAAAACGGTGGACAGCAGCCTGGACATGAAATGCTTTTTAAATGTGTATATAAGTTAGTGTTTCATTTTGCTTCGCATTTTTTAAAAATATTATGAAATCGGAAATGCTTTCGGAATCTTGAAATGTATGATACAAATGATATCAGTGACATGAGGGGGGAGCGGGGTGAATAGAAAAACTAAAATAACCGTATAGATCTATAGATTTTAAACCTTAAAACATACACCAGATAACAATGACAATTCACACACTTGCAAGTACTGGTACCGGTATTTAATAATGCAATAACGGTAAATGCACCAACCAATAAAACCTTCAAGCATTTAATTTTTTTTAACACATTCGTAATACTATATTCAATATTACTTTAGTCAGAGATAAAATGTGTTCATTGTGTCCTTCAATATTTTAGGAAAAGGTCTGCAAAAAGAATGTGAAACTTACTTCACTTGTCCGTTTTTTATTTAATTGTGCAGGCGCTAACAGTCTCCGTCTGGGTCTAACTACGGGGAGTAGATAAATACTCAAATAAAGAAACAAATTGTTTATGGATAACGGAGAGTAGTCGTATATATTTATTAACACCACCTAAATAAAGGGACCCTGGCGAGGCTAGACGATCGACCGTGCGCCTTTATAATCCGATTCACACGACGGGTAAGGTCTTGGATACGAATCACGTAATAGGTGACTGAACAGCTCTCCCTGAAGCAAGCTGTGCTGATCATGAGCTCTCGTAGGCTATTCATGCATTGACCCATATGCTATATATAGACCGTCCTCTGCCGTGCCGTGCTCTCAGGTGCCGGCACACCACAGGACGGTAGGATTTTGAGTACGTATCAGAAATGGATACTTTACAACCAAGTCTAGGAAAAGTTTGAAATTATTGACTCCTTTTTCTGCAAACTGGAGCAATTTTGAAGGATTCTTGCTTATTTTAGAAATAATTTCACAAAAATGCTAAGATGCGTGAGATTTTGATATAGCTGCGTGAGAGCGTGAGACAGATGCCAAATGCGTGAGTCTCACGCCGAATGCGTGAGGGTTGATAGGTCTGCATGATAATTGGTCACATCAGGCTAGAGCCTATATTATATAGAGTGGAGGAAATGTCCACAGGGGAATTCTCTTCCCAAGTAATTAATGCACTGTCAACTATTCACTGGTATAGTCTCCATGTAAACTGTGTGAATCGAACTCTAGTTTCAGTATTCTAAATGTGTAAGGTGGGTGGAAGGCTCACTACCC
>JAVTVY010048880.1:0-22227 GCA_036873755.1 Hanleya hanleyi
ACAGATTTGCGAATCTACGCTAAATAGACAATATATTAACTCTCCATGAAGTGCGAATCTATGCAATTTAGATGAGATTATCAAAGTGCTAATTAGACAATATATTGTCTTCTCTGCCATCTCGACTAGGTAAACACATTTGCGAATCTACGCTAAATAGACAATATATTAACTATCCGTGAAGTGCGAATCTATGCAATTTAGATGAGATTATCAAAGTGCTAATTAGACAATATATTGCCTCCCCTGCAGTCTCCCCGAGGTAAAACAGATTTGCGAATCTATGCTAAATAGACAATATATTAACTCTCCCAGACGTGCGAATCTATGCAATTTAGATGAGATTATCAAAGTGCTAATTAGACAATATATTGTCTTCTCTGCAATCTCGACGAGGTAAACACATTTGCGAATCTACGCTAAATTGACAATATATTAACTCTCCCTGAAGTGCGAATCTATGCAATTTAGATGAGATTATCAAAGTGCTAATTAGACAATATATTGTCTTCTCTGCCATCTCCACGAGGTAAACACATTTGCCAATCTACGCTAAATTGACAATATATTAACTCTCCCTGATGTGACAATAAACCCTATTCACCCACTCACTCACTCTTCTCTGCCATCTCGACGAGGTAAACACATTTGCGAATCTACGCTAAATTGACAATATATTAACTCTCCCTGAAGTGCGAATCTATGCAATTTAGATGAGATTGTCAAAGTGCTAATTAGACAATATATTGTCTTCTCTGCCATCTCGACGAGGTAAACACATTTGCGAATCTACGCTAAATAGACAATATATTAACTTTCCCTGAAGTGCGAATCTATGCAATTTAGATGAGATTATCAAAGTGCTAATTATACAACATATTGTCTTCTCTGCAATCTCGACGAGGTAAACACATTTGCGAATCTACGCTAAATTGACAATATATTAACTGTTCCTGAAGTGCGAATCTATGCAATTTAGATGAGATTATCAAAGTGCTAATTAGACAATATATTGCCTCCCCTGCAGTTTCGTCGAGGTAAAACAGATTTGCGAATCTACGCTAAATAGACAATATATTAACTCTCCGTGAAGTGCGAATCTATGCAATTTAGATGAGATTATCAAAGTGCTAATTAGACAATATATTGTCTTCTCTGCCCTCTCGACGAGATAAACACATTTGCGAATCTACGCTAAATAGACAATATATTAACTTTCCATGAAGTGCGAATCTATGCAATTTAGATGAGATTATCAAAGTGCTATTTAGACAATATATTGTCTTCTCTGCAATCTCGACGAGGTCAAACAGATTTGCGAATCTACGCTAAATAGACAATATATTAACTCTCCGTCATGTGCGAATCTATGCAATTTAGATGAGATTATCAAAGTGCTAATTAGACAATATATTGTCTTCTCTGCCATCTCGACGAGGTAAACACATTTGCGAATCTACGCTAAATAGACAATATATTAACTTTCCCTGAAGTGCGAATCTATGCAATTTAGATGAGATTATCAAAGTGCTAATTATACAACATATTGTCTTCTCTGCAATCTCGACGAGGTAAACACATTTGCGAATCTAGGCTAAATTGACAATATATTAACTCTCCCTGATGTGACCATAAACCCTATTCACCCACTCACTCACTCACTCTTCTCTGCCATCTCGACGAGGTAAACACATTTGCGAATCTACGCTAAATTGACAATATATTAACTCTCCCTGAAGTGCGAATCTATGCAATTTAGATGAGATTATCAAAGTGCTAATTAGACAATATATTGTCTCCTCTGCAATCTCGCCGAGGTAAAACACATTTGCGAATCTACGCTAAATAGACAATATATTAACTCTCCATGGAGTGCGAATCTATACAATTTAGATGAGATTATCAAAGTGCTAATTAGACAATATATTGTCTGCCCTGCAGTCTCGCCGAGATAAAACAGATTTGCGAATCTACGCTAAATAGAAAATATATTAACTCTCCATGAAGTGCGAATCTATGCAATTTAGATGAGATTATCAAAGTGCTAATTAGACAATATATTGTCTTCTCTGCCATCTCGACGAGGTTTCTCTGCCATCTCGACGAGGTAATCACATTTGCGAATCTACGCTAAATTGACAATATATTAACTCTGCCTGAAGTGCGAATCTATGCAATTTAGATGAGATTATCAAAGTGCTAATTAGACGATATATTGTCTTCTCTGCCATCTCGACGAGGTAAACACATTTGCGAATCACATTTGCGAATCTACGCTAAATAGACAATATATTAACTCTTCATGAAGTGCGAATCTATGCAATTTAGATGAGATTATCAAAGTGCTAATTACACAATATATTGTCTTCTCTGCCATCTCGACGAGGTAAACACATTTGCGAATCTACACTAAATAGACAATATATTAACTCTCCATGAAGTGCGAATCTATGCAATTTAGATGAGATTATCAAAGTGCTAATTAGACAATATATTGTCTTCTCTGCCATCTCGACTAGGTAAACACATTTGCGAATCTACGCTAAATAGACAATATATTAACTCTCCGTGAAGTGCGAATCTATGCAATTTAGATGAGATTATCAAAGTGCTAATTAGACAATATATTGCCTCCCCTGCAGTCTCCCCGAGGTAAAACAGATTTGCGAATCTATGCTAAATAGACAATATATTAACTCTCCCTGACGTGCGAATCTATGCAATTTAGATGAGATTATCAAAGTGCTAATTAGACAATATATTGTCTTCTCTGCAATCTCGACGAGGTAAACACATTTGCGAATCTACGCTATATTGACAATATATTAACTCTCCCTGAAGTGCGAATCTATGCAATTTAGATGAGATAATCAAAGTGCTAATTAGACAATATATTGTCTTCTCTGCCATGTCCACGAGGTAAACACATTTGCGAATCTACGCTAAATTGAGAATATATTAACTCTCCCTGATGTGACAATAAACTCTATTCACCCACTCACTCACTCACTCTTCTCTGCCATCTCGACGAGGTAAACACATTTGCGAATCTACGCTAAATTGACAATATATTAACTCTCCCTGAAGTGCGAATCTATGCAATTTAGATGAGATTATCAAAGTGCTAATTAGACAATATATTGTCTTCTCTGCCATCTCGACGAGGTAAACACATTTGCGAATCTACGCTAAATTGACAATATATTAACTCTCCTGAAGTGCGAATCTATGCAATTTAGATGAGATTATCAAAGTGCTAATTAGACAATATATTGTCTTCTCTGCCATCTCGACGAGGTAACACATTTGCGAATCTACGCTAAACTGACAATATATTAACTCTCCCTGATGTGACAATAAAGTGAATGACAAATCGATCTGCGAATCTACGCTAAATAGACGATATATTACCTTACCATGCAGTGCGAATCTATGCAATTTAGATGATAATTAGAAGAATTAAATTGCCTTCAAACCCCGGCACCAAAGATTAGCAAAATATCTGCACTATATTGTCACCAGTGCTATTTAGCATCATGTTAAGAGATAGGGGAGAATGAAAAATATCAAGGAAAAAGCCAATTGCGCACCTAACTCCAACATTGGCAGATGGAGAGGAAGTATTTAGGCCATGAGCACTGTCGAAGCAAACAGTCAAATACCAATCGCTGTCTGTTGGCAGGTTTGATATACCGGGACCCATGTACAATTGGTGTCCTTTTGCAGGGTGTTGGTGGCTTCTAAACCACAAAGTCTCCCCATGTCAGTTTCAATTCCAAATTCAGGTCTTGCATTATTTTATTACAACTTCACTGAAACGTTATCAAAGGGCCTTATTTCCATGGTCCCTATTAAATCCTGGTAAAATTATACCGTCCCAACAGGGTTTAAATGTCACTGTAGAGGAGATCGTATAATTCACAAGATTTCACACGGCAGCGGTGTCAATGAACGAATGTGCACTCGGCTTGAACTAAAGGTCGAAAGGTAAGACAAAAGATCCAGGACAGAGAGGGGGCAATGAGGTCACATACATATATCTATGTAGTTTGTCATGTCCATCACTTCTATAATCAATAGAATCCTTCTATGTACATGTAGCTGAAGTGTCTAAAAATAGAAGACTGTGATATTATTATTATTATATATATATATATATATAGCTTTATTTTCTGAGGGTAAAAAATGTCGATACATTTACTTTATCAGTTACATGTACAAAACTGTTCTTCCCAAACTGAAAGGCCCTCCAACAAAAACGACAAGTGATTACACCGCTGCGGACAACTCACTGACACCACCATGGACAACTCACTGACACTGCCGCTGTGTGAAATGCTGTGATCAATATAAGGTTATAAATGATCAATATACATAAATATAAATGTATCTAAATCTAGAGAATCAATGTCTTCCAAGATCAATTACCCTCCAGGAGCATGAGAAGTTGTTTGAACATTAACAATAGCAAACCTCAAGTATTTACCTAAGCAATTCCAACAAATGTTTTACTGATCTTGAGCATACACGACGACCTACACCATTCTAAAAATAATATCCTATATCCTATACATGACGTAATATTGGCCTAAGCTGCTAAATACAAGATACAAATAATCATCTTTCACAAAGAAACAGACCAAGATTATGAATCTACATTATTTATGACCAGCTTGAATCTGAATTGAAATTGAATTGAATTGAAAGAAACTAGTTACATTTAGTACAAAAACTAATTGTGGATTTTCTGAGGAACAGGTCATGCACCTTGACACGATTTCTTGTACCTTTAAATCATGCTAATTGATCCATTCTATTTTGAGGTTGGTCTCAAAATAACTTGTCAAACAGAGTAAAATCTTTAAACAAATTCAATATTGTGAACTGTACAGGTTTTCATTTAGCAATGATCCATGGATATGGAGACTTCGAGTGCTGAAGTAAATCGAACTTTTCTTTCAACCCGCCTCCACCCACCTCCTCCACAGTTGTGTGATGTTAAAATTGGTTCTACATGAATTGGTATAAGTCGACATTTGTATTATTATAAACAGGCATGATAAATATTGAAGATAATTTCAAATCACACTCTTGAGGATAAAGAAATCCATAGACTTTAATAGAATCCTGAATATTGTGGGAATAACGAATATGTTCTTGATGTGACCACACCAAATCTGAATATTGTGGGAATAATGAATATGTTCTTGATGTGACCACACCAAATCTGAATATTGTGGGAATAACGAATATGTTCTTGATGTGACCACACCAAATCTGAATATTGTGGGAATAACGAATATGTTCTTGATGTGACCACACCAAATCTGAATATTGTGGGAATAACGAATATGTTCTTGATGTGACCACACCAAATCTGAATATTGTGGGAATAACGAATATATGTTCTTGATGTGACCACACCAAATCTGAATATTGTGGGAATAACGAATATGTTCTTGATGTGACCACACCAAATCTGAAAATTGTGGGAATAACGAATATGTTCTTCATGTGACCACACCAAATTCTGTAATACATGTACTTGCAAGTTGTTGACCCTAATTGTGAATATTTGGGAAGGCAGACACCAGAATCTTAGACAAGAATAAGCTTACATGTATGTGATTTCTATATTCAAGACGAAAATCAATCCTATTTCAAGATTGTAAGAGATTCTTCCTATCAAGCAGCTACTTTAGAAGATTTTTTTGTAGGGTGAGAGAAGACTGTATTTTAGGTTATTTGACAGAAATCAGTTTGTTGCAAAAGTTTTAATGTATGTGCATGTTTTTGGTGTGTTGTGTTGATTACTTTTGGGTTGCTAGGTTGTTTGTTTTTGTTAGAATACTAGAATTTTGTTTAACCATCCCTATATAGCTAAAATATTGCTGAACGCAACATTAAACCTTAATTCTCTCTCTGTACATGCACATAACATTGAATTACCTTGGACACCCAAAAATATTGTTAACGGTGAACTGAAAAGCTTTCCAATGTTCTGTTAAAATGTCATAAAACAAGAACGTCTATAGATGTTACAAATATGTGTGGTAATAGTTCTGTGGGTTATTGTTTTATTTTGGGTATATGAGAAGTCAAAACTTATACCCCCAGAAAACGAGAGCCAGAATTTTTTAAAACGTCATCGCTTGTCTCCCGTTGTTTTTGGAATGTCATGACGTTATAGTGGTCTTCGCTCATTCATCCGATGTAGCATGACGTCACATTTAAATAGAAGTTGAATGAAGGAGACCGCTATAACGTCATAACGTTCTACAAATCAAGAGATACAAGCGATGCAAGTTTTCAAGATGGATTTATAACAGGGCAAATTAAATATTGTTATTATAACAATTTTGCAAAATATATTTGCCCCAAAAAACGTATAAAAGTTATGTCACATAAGACAAGATGTATATAAGCAACATTTTAGATAAAATTAAAAGCTTTGCAGTTCACCTTTAAACAAGGAGAAACTCAATGGCACAAACTCATATTATCACAGTGTAACATTACAGGACATTGTAACTTTGGACATTTTTGTAACCTAAATGTAGAGCTCGGTGTCTTTTCTCAAAATAACCGCTGTCAAAAAGTTCTTGTTTATCCAGGAAATGTTTTTATCAATATACATGTATTGACAGGAAAAATTTTGGAAATCATACCTGGCAGAAAGTAAACCCAGCTCATAAGACTCAAATATCAATAATTAATAATTGCATTAATTAAACCAAAATAAAAAGCCCACAGCTTCAGATACTGGTATTTGCTCAGTGTTTATTTTTTTTAAACTCAGGCTCTTTATATATGCTTAGGTGTACAAATAGGTGTGACAAATCCCAATTCCAGTTAAGTAGTAATTTCTGGTGAAGGATTAATAGAGGGGCGTTTGTTGTATGCAAAATTAACAATTAAAAGTTTTGCATTACTTTTGGTCATTCACCATGATTTGCAAGAATGTATAACTGCCAATGTTGGACAAATATTGACAGATATTTCTGGATGATTTGATCTTTTTTTTTCTTTTTTTTTCATTTCCATAAAAAATATCATTGTACATGTATATCACTCAAATCATATACTGAATGTCTATTGAATGAACATGAAAATAATAATTTTTCTGTAAAATATTCAGATTTTGAGGGGTTTCTCTTCCAGAAATGTTGGACAAACATTGACAGACAAACATGTGCTAGCTGTATCACAAAACATGTATTTCTCAGTCACAGAAGATATCCATTTAATAATCTATGAGCATTCCATGAGAGCAGAGACAAAACAAATGTTTTGATAATCCATCATATCAATTGAGATAAAATTGTCATAATACAGTTGGACAAACATATGACAGAAGTGTTGGACGAAGATTGAGAGAAAATCATGTTACGTATAGGTCTGCTGATGGAGATCTATGCACTTACAGCTAGGAACTGTGCACTGGCGTACATTCAATAAAAGTATAAAAGTCATTGTGTGGATCACTTAGTATGATAATATAAATAAACACATAATAAGTCAGACTAACACATGACAGACAACATGTTGGGTGAACATTGACAATGATTGACAGACAACCAGCAGGCTAATCTCTGTCGATGAAGAGATGCACTTTTTAGTTACATGTAGGTAATGAGTACATTCAATACAAGTGTAGAAGTCAATGTGTTGCTTGATCACTTATAATTGTGCAATAATAAATAACACATATTTAATATGGATGAACACAAGGCAGACAATTCAATCTTCAACTTCAAAACAAAGCAGGCAAAGATTAAATTAACATAAACCGCCAATACTTTTACAAATGAGAGATATTTAGTCTGGGAGAGGCCTTGAGATCATTGCATACCGTACAGAATTAGACCCTAAAGTTTCATAAATTTTCCAATTATGAAAATTCGTAGCATCGTTGACAGACAATGTTCGTCC
This sequence comes from Hanleya hanleyi, assembly GCA_036873755.1. Classification (NCBI taxonomy): domain Eukaryota; kingdom Metazoa; phylum Mollusca; class Polyplacophora; order Lepidopleurida; family Hanleyidae; genus Hanleya; species Hanleya hanleyi. Next base: position 7,933 of record JAVTVY010048880.1, read on the forward strand.
AACCAAGTGTGGGGGTTTTCCAACCAAAAAAAATTGTTAAGTCAACAAATTTCACTGGAAAGAAATTAGAAACAATGATCACCTTTCGCCATGTACATGTAACTATGTTTATTATCTGAAATATACCATTACCCATCTGAAATCTCATATTGTGCACCTGTCACAAATTTGCTTTAAAAGTCAAGCAATAGATAGTGAATATGGATAATCTATTTTCTCAATTATGATGTCCCGGGCATGATATTACGATTTATCTCTGCAAACATTATAGAGAACAAAAAAATGTTTTTGCTCTTGTACTGAAAAGATTTAATAAAACAATAAACTCTTTGAAAAATAATACCCAATTTGTACACCTTAGAAAATTAATAGCCATCAGTGACAAGCAATGAATAGATCTATGTACATGTATCACAGAATAATTTCCCAGGTTTCTCAATCTAATGATCTCGACCCCATGGATGTGATATTGTTATCACAGTTAGATACCTAAACCTCGGGGGGATGTGGAGAAGGTGGCACACACGATTTGTCAGCTTCTTGAACAATTCTAACTTTTTAGAAAACTTGATTCGATTTGATTTTCCTTGCTGCCATATAGATGTACAAGAAATCCGCCGTCAGAAAATGCTAAAAGTTGACTGGTCCTAAGGGAAAAACAGTAATGATGAACTTAGGTAACCGGATTTAGCCGACATCTACGGAAAACCAGCCATGCTTTTAGTGGCTGTGTCCGAAGTAACGTTGGCTCTAGCTCATTGATTAAAGACTCAACTCGCCCCAAAAAAGAGTGCTCAGCTTCAATGCATGGAAAAGTGTGACATGATGAAATAATCATTAGATCAATGGAAATTAATGTGTACTTCAAATAAACCTCAAATTCCGCCGAGTTGGCATGTAGCAATGGTTATTGGATTGATCACCTATCCCACTGGACTTATTTCAAAGTGGACGACTGTAAACGTTGCTCAAGCTCGAATCTGAAAGCTACCAAGCTGTTGATTCAATATTAGCCAATGCTGTGAAAGCACACCAGGCTGGCTAACTGCACTGGAATGTTTGCTGGTATATTATCTCTATGCTATTCTTGCGGAACCAGGATCTAGAGGCACATGACCCTTGGCTAAATGGTAAAGTACACATGTACATGTAGTACATTTGCAGGAAACTTCAGGGTGGAAATCTCATTAATAATTTCTATCTTGTTAAACATGTTAAAGGTGTGGACTAATTTGCTTATTTTGCACATCAGTTGTTTGGCAGGGTTAATGTTTGTGTAGTTTTAAGGCCCATTTAGAGTGATGGCCACATTTCATCTCGGGCTAATGACTCCGCCATCTTCATTTTGTCAAGTCAATTTCTACATGTACATTACACTTCGAACTTCCCTTGATATGACCCCCTTCAGTGTTCAAAGAACTTAGAAATGGGCAATAGACGTCACTGACCTCAAAACCATTTGAATTTTGAAATGGGTCATAGAAGAGCGTTTGGCTGACCTATATATTGAGCCAATACAATCACCATATTAGGAGGAATGATGCCACTAACTGAGGATGATGTCGCTCTACACAGTGACACTATCAGCATGTAGGTTCTGATTGATTCATCTCTGGTTCGTAGGTGAAATTTACACCTCTGATTTTGAACACTGAAGGTCAGATAAATCAAAGCAGGTTCGAAGTGGAAACGTAGAAATAGGCTTGATAAAATGAAGATGGGCACAGAGTACACTATAGTAGCGTAATTGGCTCAGTGTCCTACAATCTCATGATCTATCTTCCTGAAAATCACATGACAATGTCGGGTTCAGCTACTGGTTCCAAAAGATCTTCCAGTAAGAGTACATGTACCTGCTCCTTCGTGGTCATCATAGTTTTTACCTTAATTTAGCTTAAATCAGGAAATAGCTGGCTGACAAGCATTTCCCCTCCATCATTCATGGGACACATTTACAGTACAAGTGATCATTTATCACCTGTTGAAGTGATTTCATCAGGATTCTCACTCCGTTTATATTTATATAAAATTTGATAATATAATATTTTTATAATTTATATTTATAAATATTTTTTTCTATTTTATATGTATATGGCAGATTCCACGGTAAACGGGACACCCAGTGGGTAACATTTTCACAGGATCTAAAAAAAAAATCCATTATCATTTGAAGATAGGGCCCCTAACTATAAGTAAGTGCCTATTATTGTTTATCACATATATCAAGGAATATGATCCCTGGTACATTTTACTGTGTTTTGGGGTGATGATTGATATGATGTGCTAACGTCACATTATTTGAAGGAAACAACTTCCAGCCATAAAAGTGCTGCTGGAGTTAATGTACAAATGAATATCTGTGTATTGCAGGATCATGTGACAGGTCATTTTTTGTGCATAAAATCAATCTCAGTAGTGATTTTGATGTGTAGGACAGCACAATTAATTCTTTTTAACATAATTTTGTTGAGTTAATGTTCTTTGTTGCTAACGTCACCTAAAGTTGTCCTTCCACATGGGTGATGTTAGCAACCACACAAGCCTATACAGTTTGATATATAGGATATGGAGTGACAGACATGACAGAAGGCTAAATACAATTTATAATCAAGAATGTTATTTATTTGTGGAATATTTGGCATTCAGCCCCTTTGAAACAATTAACACTACTTGTTGCCAACGTTACTTCCATCAAACTCGTCTTGTAACCCATGCCACAACTGGAATTTGAAATTCGATTGAAGGTTCCTGATTGCAGCCTCGCTTCGGACGTTTCTTTACTTGTCTGTGTGTTTCCCCGTCAACACATCAATCAGACAGGCTACATGTGTTCACTTTTTTTCCAGAGAGTGATCTGAAATTTTCCTTCAGGAAAAGTAACGTTAGCAACCTAATTAGGTACTGAGAAGGGATTGCAGGTCATCCCTTACCGAAATAATATTCTTCTGGCACACTGGTTGCGGCAAGCTTGCCGCAAACTTTCTGGCAACCTCACCGCAACAGAGTTTTTCACATGCAAATGAGCTTTCCGGCAGCTTTCCGGCACACTATACAGATTGCGGCAAGCTGGCCGCAAACTGCTTATGTATTCCGGCAGCCTTCTGGCACACTCTTCCAGCAGCCTTCCGGCACACTCTTCCGGCAGCCTTCTGGCACACTCTTCCGGCAACCTCACCGCGCACTCTTCCGGCAACCTCACCGCACACTCTTCCGGCAACCTCACCGCGCACTCTTCCGGCAACCTCACCGCGCACTCTTCCGGCAACCTCACCGCGCACTCTTCCGGCAGCCTTCCGGCGCACTCTTCCAATAACTTCTGGGCTTATCAATATTTTCATTGTGATGGTCAGAATGACATCATCCTGACCTCCACATGAATGGTACAAATCACTCCACTCAAACTGTTTTACATAAGATCTGTCATGCCATGAAATCTAAACAGACAATGAATGAATGAAAGAACACAATGATCAACATGGCAGAGAAAACTACAACTTGTCTACAAAATTACTGGACTGGCCTAAACCATAATCAAACTGTTACTATTTGCATTCAAACAGACTTACCACACAAATCTGTATCACCAGGAAATAGTATAAATTATGCAGGCCTAAGTTAGCAGGAACAACTCCTCATGGTTGCAAACATATTCTCCCACCATTCTCACCAACTGGGTTAACTAATAACAGCTTGCAAATCTTCAGTGCAGCCCATTCCATACAGAGTGTGCCGGTAGCGGCACACTCTTGGCGCACTGTGCGCCGCTAGCGGCCCACAGTTTGGCTCTGGCGCACTGTCTGCGCACTGTGCGCCGCTAGCGGCACACTTTTATCTTCTTCTGGCGCACCCCCCCGCATACTGTTTGCCAGTACCGGCACACTGTGGAATCACCAATTGAGACTGCCGCTAGCGGCATACTCTCCCCAAGAGTTCTGGCACACTGATCAGGTTGCGGCCAGCTTGCCGCAAACTTGCAGATTTCGGTAAGGGATAGGCTTATTATTTTCAGCCACATAACAATGAGATAACAGCAGCAGCAGTTATTGAGCTAATCTACACTATTTATTATGAAAGATAGATCATGATGATACAATTAAATTGTGAATTCATTAAACCTTTTAAATAACCAGTTCCATCAAAGTAACATTAGCAACAATGGGCAAATCAGTAGTAATTGCAGTCACTGAATTCAGATTCATCCTTGATAAAAAATCCTCTGGTCCGTGATGAATTTTTTTTTTCCTGATTTATATCATAGTAGTTATTGAAAAAATCTAGAAACATTTATTTGGGACAAGTCTATTTTTTCTATTTTTCCGGGAGTTAATTGTCCCTTTTACTGTGGAATCTGCCATATGCAGATAAACAGTCGATAAATAACATTTTTATCTTCTGAATGTTGTTATAGACAAAGGTTAACAATACAAATGAACCTACCTGGACTTTATGTTGTTTGTATTGTTGCAACGGTCATAATACGGTACATGTATAAGCCATCATTGTTGTATACAGTGGTGTAGGCAGGTTTGGAAATCAGGTCGGGGGGGGGAGTGTACATAAGGGCCTGGAGCAGTACATGTATAATTTGTAGGAGCAGGTAGAACTCCAGTTACTGGAACTCTGCAGGAGTGCATATTCCCCCATCCCCGGTTATGCGCTTATGTATGTATCAGTAACTTTCAAACAAAATTTGTGTTAGTATAAGTTGCAAAAGTAAGCTCATCAGCCTGATGACTGGGGTTGATTTAACAGAAGGTGCCAAATACAAGGATTTCAGACTAAAATCAAGGTGAGTAACCGAAGAAAACATCGAATCAGCTCAGAACAGTTTGTGCACATCTACATGGTACCGATCATATGTACCAAATTTCAAAAGAATCCATTGAAAAGTCTGAGACGAGCTGCGTTCACGAGGACAGTAGGTGGCAAATAAAAATTTCAGACCATAATCAAGGGGAGTATTCAAGAAACTGTCGAATCAACTCGAGAAAAGTTCATACACATGTGCACTTGGCACCAATCATGTGTAGCTAATTTCAAAAGAATCCAATGAAACTCCTAGGACGAGTCTGGTTCACGAGGACTGTAGGTGCCAAATAAAAGGATTCCAGACTAAAATCAAGCGGGATAACTCAAGAAAACGTCGAATTGGTACCGATCATGTGTACCAAATTTCAGAAGAATCCATTGAAAACTCTGGGACGAGTTGCGTTGACGAAGACAGTAGGTGCCAAAAGACAAGGATTTCAGACCAAAATCAAGGGGAGTAACTCAAGAAAACGTTGAATCGGGCCGAAAAAAGTTTGTGCACATCTACACATGTTACCGATCATATGTACCAAATTTCAGAAGAATCGATTGAAAACTCTGGGAAGAGTTGCGTTGACGAAGCCAGTTGGTGCCAAATACAAGGATTTCAGACCAAAATCAAGGGGAGTAACTCCAGAAAACGTCGAATCTGGCCGAAAAAAGTTCGGGCACATCTACACATGGTACCGATCATGTGTACCAAATTTCAGAAGAATCCATTGAAAACTCTAGGATGAGTTGCATTGACGAGAAAAAGTTAACGGACGGACCGACGATGCCATACCATACCATAATACGTCCCGTCAAATTGGACGACGGGCGTATAAAAAATAGGCCCCTTAGCCTATTCAAATGGCTCACTTAGATTCGATCTCACTTTGTTAGTAACTCAGGGATACACCCAGGCTACAGCACTGATCATTCACATGCAGTTTTGAACATGAGATTATCAGATCTGGAGATACCAGTACTGAAAATTGAATAATTCACTACTCAAAGATAAAGAGTATATTAAAAGTACATGTATATGCATTGTCTCGAAAGATGATCTAGACAAGACTATAACCTGAATCACAAAATGTATTACTATTAATGTATTTCAGAAGCAAAACTGTAGGATACTCCTCGTTTAAAAAGAAAAAGAAAAATAGAGAAAATGAATTTGATATTAAATCATAAATATGTGACCTTAAAGATAAATTACCAAGCTGAATACCTTTTTACATGTACATGTACATGTAGTAGGGAAATATATACGAAGAAATCTGATTTGGAAGAATAGCAGTCAGCTTATAATACTCTCCTGAAAGAGATGAGTGGTCAGAGCTCTATGTTGAACAATGTAAATTTGGAGGATTTAGGCGGGCAGTCATGCATCTACTCGCCTCAAATTCATTTTAGATGAGAAATACATGAGTGTGAGCAACTGCTCGCCTCTCACATCAGGGTCTGCATGTGAACTGTTTGTTTGATACATGTACCAATCTCCATGGACTGAGTAACCCAGTGCACCATGGAACCAAGCGATGCCAATATTGGCAATGATGCCCCCGGTAGGTCCATCACATGATTCTCACTCTGGAGGTTGAATACATGTACATACATTTTGTTGGTCGCAAGGGACAGAAATCTCCACATATGTTAGTTTAACAAATTTTAAACCAAAATCTTTAAAACATACTTGAGCTTCTTGAAATTGGAGCATGTTAGGAACTGGCATAAGGCATTCCCAACTGAGTGGCATGGTGCACCAAGTTGGAACTCATACAAACTCCATGGCATACTTTTTATGGTTGATGCTATACCATGCAATCGCATAGGGGGAATAGCATGTACCTGTATATGCCATTCCAATTGAAACTCCTCTCCATCCAGATCAGAACACCAAACTGGGCACGGTGTATCCCATTTAGGTAACCGGCATATGCGATTCCTATCAAGGAACTGACATGCCCTAATTTCAAGAAGCTCCCTATGTTCAGTCCGGGCCAACTCCTAAATGAGTAACCTATCGCCCATTCTGGCAATTTGTTTCCAGATCAGGAAACACAACATATTGTTTCCTAAACAGGAAACCACGTGAAGTTTCCAAAAGAGGAAACACTTTAACGTTTCCTAAATAGGAAATGATCTAATGTTTCCTGAATAGGAAACACTATATATACTTCCTAAACAGGAAACACTGCATGGTTCATTTCCACACTTTTGAAAAACATATTACACATAAATGTGTATTAAACATACCTTTTTAGCAAACAGTACTGTCGGTTGTTCTCGAGACATTTTTCACTGATTTATGAAATTGTATCCATGTGTACATGTGTGTATGTGTGCCAATAACAAGGACAGAATAGACAAACATATAAATTGAATTCATAGCTGCATCAATTGCAGATGTACACATTCTAGTTTTTTTTGTTCTGTTTTAAACACAGTCCATGGCAACTGGATAACTGAATATAACCACTTTATTCTAAAATACCAACAGCACTGAAAAACATCTATGTGCTGGTCTGAAGGTTGTTCAAATTTATCTTTCTGGATTTTTAGTGTTAAACCCAGATTCTGTCTATTATGATAACTTGGGTATTTAATTGTAGTAAACATTTGGTCTCCTTCCCTGTAATACTGTCAAGTAGTTCAATGTGTGTTTAACAGACATAAAACTCTGGAGTCAATTGCTATCTCTCACAGCTTCAAATTTGCACTCATCAGTTCATGGAGCTTGTAGTTAGGCCTATTCATTAAAGTGGGTGTCACTATACAGATAAAATTGTGTTACAGACCAGATGGCTGGGTCAGCCAGCCAAACAGACTGGCCTAGCTATGATAAAATCTCTGTGGAAGCTACATGTACATGTAACCTGCCCTCTGGCTAAAAAACCAGATAGGAAACATCACAAATTTTAAAACTGTAGAATACTGGAATGTATGGGGAGGAATCCCTGACATTATGGCACATGACATTTCAGCACGTAATATTTTGCCACAAAATAAAGAGGGAGACATTTCGGGGTGCGACATTTTGTCAATTTCGTCTGTTAAATCTAAACAGACCTGTTATAATTGGGCAGTATCCAGGTTTGAGTTAATGAATGCACAGAAATATTGGGAAGATTTTATAGGTATTTTTGTTAGTGTCAATTTAGTTTTTGTACAAAATTAGTAAATTTCCAATCATGCAGTCACGAAGGCTGAGTGATGTTAAACTTTCAAATTATTTGTATAAGCAATGTATATATAATCATTCTCATCTACATATAGAATAACACTTGTTACCAGAGTTTTTAAAATCTACAAGATTTTTAAATTTAGCTGCGTGTTTTTAAAATTTCAAGTTGCGCAACTATTTTAGAATCGCGCAATGGAGCTTTGTTCAATTTTAAAATAGCGGAAACCAATTTTCTTTTCAGTTCCGATTTGCATTCCCCAATTCTCAACCGTACAAATAATCATTGATACATGCATTCTTGAGTCATTGAAAATTATATGGGCTGTTTTATTTGTTCCAACTTTTTTAGATCCTTTGCAGCTTCTGGGGTGGCAGTGTATAGGTGTCATGCTGAAGCCATTATATTGATTCCTGTCAAACACTTATTTGTAGTTTTGGTACGTTTCCTCATGTTAACCTAGGATTATAATGGGTACCTGAGATTATGAATATTGAAATCACATTCTATAAATTAACCCTGGGTAACAGCAGATGAACGTTTCATTGAATAATACACCAAGCTCTGATTAATGGGTATCATTTCATTGTTTTCAGCAATTGTAATTTAAACAGTAAAACATGGAAAATACCCCAGTGGTGGAAAAAGCTGAATATTTCATGAACAGTTCCATAAAATACTGAATATTTGTTCAGCCGCAGATTTAATAATATCAAAATGTTAACTATTAGAATGAAAATGTCCTGCACTAGTTCATTCTATTTAAAAAATTGGTATATTTCTACATTATTTTCATTCAGTTTTAAAGCGGACTGTTACTCTTGAAATTTATTGAACTTTGCTGAAACCATGAGAAAATTTTTAAAAACATTTTCAAATAATTGCATGCATAATTGCTGCAGTTGATCACAGTTGACCCCCCATGGAGTTGAACACATGACAGTGTGAACAAAAGACTCAAAACTTGAGGAACATAGCTTCAAAATATTCCTTTTCTAAAAGACATTCAACACAAAAAGTTGCTTGTATAATTTCAAAATTGTTACTTGTGGGTTTTTAAATCCTTGCGCAATTTTAAAATAGTTGCACCAACTTGAACATTTCAAAAACGCGCAGGACAATTTTAAAATCGCGCAGCTTTTAAAAACGTGCAGGACAATTTTAAAATCGTGCAGATTTTAAAAATGCACGTAACACACTCACTACAAAATCTTAGTAGGCTCTATAGTCTGTCTCCATGTTAAAAAAACCCCTGAAAATCTTTATTTTAACATAATTTGACGTGTACAATAAAGCTGCTGAACTCGTAACGTTGTGTGCTGAAATGTCGTAACGACCACTTTGTACTGAAATGTAGCTTACCGAAATGTTGCGTTCTAAAATATATCAAATTAACTGCTTTGAATGCATACTATTTTATGAACATTTTTGGAGTAATTGTTATTAAACAACTGAATGTCTCAATTGGCATATCAATTTTTGACCTAAAAATTTATGTCATTTTAATTCATAGTTAATAACATCGTATGTTTTTTGAGACTTTAGCTTTGGAGTCCTTAATCCATTTGGATAGTGCCATTCAGGACAAACAGAGGCCTACATGTATAAGCTTAGCTATTTTAACCAGTAACCAGAGCCTGCAGCTTTTAGAGACTAAAGAAAGAACACACTGTACAATGTAGAATGTAGATCTGAGATAGAATGTCCACTCTTAAAGCTGAGTTTAAAGCTACATGTACACATGTGTACATGTAGTCTAGTAGCTGTTAGGACATTTCAGCCTGCGACTCTTCGGCAGGGGACATTTCGATCAGGGGACATTTCAACCATGAGACTTAGCAGTAAGTGTGGGGTATGACTTTTCGGCCGAGACATTTCAGTAGTGAAATTTTATTTTAATTAATTCCTTGAAAAATTCAATTTAAGATAGTAAAACAGATGGAACACACAAAAAATTCATGTTTACATGTGGCTACATTTATCATTCATGGATGTATGACAAAATAGGAACGCATTGCCCAATTAATAAAAAAAAAAACCTTTTAAGACACTAAAAACACTATGAGGTATGCATCAAGTTCAATAGCAGGAACTGAATTTCCAACAGGACAATTCATGTAATTCCATTTCATTATCTTAAATTCAATTCAAGGTAAAATTAATGAATAAAATTTGATTGTCGAAATGTCACAGGCTGAAATATCATATGCAGTAATAGGCCCTACTGCCGAAATGTCATTTGTTGAAAAGTCGTGGGTCACTGAAATTTCTTCTGCCAAAATGTTGCGTGCTGAAATGTTATGGATCCAGTCATGAGCAAAGGTTTTACAGAGAAACATGTTGATGATGTGATCGGTGTATGCATGTGACCAACACAATTCGGTCAACTTATAAAATTAACAAGCCATCAATCAGTAAGTGTCAATAAAAACATTTAAGTTGAGTCAGTGAATATGATTTGACATCGGCGATTCGCTTTCAACACTATTTCAGCCATGTCACCACGTTTGTTTCCTTTCCACACCCGGAAACCACACGGGTTGGGTCCTGTTCCTTATAACACCTGATAAACCCACAGGTGCCTCAGTCATCTCTTATCACAAGCTCTCTGAGGAGCCGAGACCTATTCTTACCATGATCTGGAATGTACACAAAGACATCCCAGGTCAATCCCGGAGAGCCCCACAGGGCCTTTTAAGTTGATGGATTATGTACAAGTTTCATTTGATAGGCTTAAAAACTGTTAGGTTTTCTGTTTAGTTGATTGGTTCGGCAGCCATATTGGATTGTCCCAGCTAGCTGTATTAAATATATTCAGAAATGTCTGTAACCAATGTTTCAGTTACTTCAAATTGGTTACCAGCTTATTTGGTAATGTAAGTACAGTACGTGAAAGAAATGAACTCAATACTGGGATGACATGATGTTAACATCATGACAACCCGATTCTGTCACGATGTTAACATGATGATAACCCGATTCTTGTCCTGATCTTGTCCCAGTTTTGTCCCGGTCTTGTTACAGGGACGACATCGGGATAACATCGGGACAACATAGGGACAACATAGGGACAGCATCGGGACGTCATGTTGTTATCTCCAAATTACAATCGTTTACGTGACATGTGAATAGAGGCAATTGCGTTAATGTTTACACTCGTTTGGTTCGGTTATTAAAATATGACCGCAAAAATTTTAAACCGCAACGAAGTTTGAACGAATTATGACCAGAATATGAACGGAGTTTGACCGGAACGAAATGAACCGAACGGAGTGAGCAAAGTTTGGACTCCCGCAGTGCCAGTGGACTGCCCGCTGCTGCCGTTAAACTTTAATCGTCCGTACATGTTTGCCTGTGAATAAAGTTGGATAACTGACAGAATGGCTTGGAAACCCGTATAGTTAAATGTTTACAAAATGTACTGATTGAAATTTGTTCAGATAGATTGGTTTGGCGAAAAGCCCCACGTGATCCAAATGTGCGAACTTTGACCCTGCAGAGCTATGCCCCTGAAAACAGCCGCACCACGTACTCCTACCCGTGCGGCGCTTTTAGTACTGTTCACTTCCATAGTCTACCGAATTTGTGATTGCAGATGAATTGATTTTGAAAATACTATAACTACATGGCTTGTTGTCCCAAGATTCTGTTATAGTGCCGGCTTTTGTTTGTTTGTGAGACGAATGAATAATTTTTTTTTGTACTCAGAATTAAGGGTATCGAATTAAGAGTCCACCCGCAATACATAACAACGGAATAAAATAACAACATTTCACATGGGTACATGCAGATCTAATCCCAATTACGAAGTTAGAGTATATTAACCAATACAATAATAGTAACACTTTAAATTAAGCCTAGAGCTCAAATTAACAAAAAATTAATCCCGTTTTGCGAGATATGAGAAAATATAAAATACCACATACCTTGAAATGGAATCTTTAGTACTTCCATTTCTGCTCTCGTTATTTATTATTTAATTATTTATTTTAATAGCTAGTGCTACAAAAGATCTCAAATGAACGAAGAAATAAATGTACCGTGAAATTTAAATGAAACATTCATTTGATGGACAGCGAAATCCGAATGGGAATTAAGCGGGCTACAATTTCAATCAATCAAAAATCGAAATGTAATCAGGTGGGTCTAACAAAAGGAAAAATAGTTGAGAAAATACTTAATTAATATTATCCTGGATGGTATTAAAAAGATTCGTTCTCATCGAGACGTACATTCCGAAGATGTTTTTCGTCCTCAATACAATTGTGTTGCGGAAACCTGTGGCTTAGGGAGCGTATCAATATTAAGAACGTTCACCAACTTCTAAGGAGGAATGGCGTCAGAAAATGAACTGGTGTGCTCCTGAAGAAAAAGAACGTTCGATAGTTCAGAAATGAACTCGGGTGCGTTCATTCTCAAATTGAACGTTCATATTTTAGCGTCCAAAATATATTTGAACGTTCATATTTCAGAGTCCAAAATATAAACGAACGTTCACTGCTTGAACGTTCTTTCTTGTTAATACCACCAAATGTTCGTTGGTGAGATTTGAGAGTGCGTGTAGACATTGAACAGGCGAGTTTAATTTGGATGCCCCGCAACAAAAAATGAAAAAATATCAATGTACGCCGTCATAAAGATTTTATGCTGTCTAGTTTAGCCATATCACGTGCGGTATATAAAACGGCAATGTATTTCCTTATGTTTGATGTGCGCAGGTTTCTCACACTTTTGCTTACCCAAAAATCAAGAACTTGCGGGATGTTTGGACTTGAAATTAAAGCATTTTCCAAGGACTGAAACGCTGCCGTTGTCGATTCATATCGAATTTTGCTGTTTCAACTATAATTATATCTAAATAAACGATCGTTAATGATCGATCCCATTTTTGGGGAGATTTATGATGGGATCTCCTAACTAAGCTATCCCGAAATTCAAATAGTTAAACGACTCAACTCAAATATACATGGCGTATGGAATTAGTTTCATTAATTTGTCGAAGAGGTACGTGCTCATAGCCCAAAGTTATATGAAGAAAACCAGTCGTTTACGCACATTTGGTTGGCGAAGAGGACATTGTACCGGGATATTTCAGTTTTCTTGCATCTTTGAACGAAAGTTGTTCCTGAATGAATAATATACATGATATAAACAAACTTTAATAACTTTCAGTCAGATACATATTTCAATGGATAAAATGGTGCTACCCGTTGAGGGTCTCTCTGATGGGACCCTGCATGCTCCTTGTGGATTAGTTGCTGTTCGCAAACCGAAGTCGCCGACTGTATTGCTTTATATTCCTCTCCCAACCGCTTTCTAGATTAGTGACAAATATTATATTTCCTCTTTCTACTTGCGAACCAATTTTTGTCTAGATTTGAGAGTATAAGTTATAGTCTTATCTTGTTCGATTCATGGAGACTGCTCCGTCATGGAGCCGGTCTTCCAGGCTCCGTCGTAGGCTGCTATCCCAGTCTCTGCAATTGGTTGTATTGTAAAGACCTTTGTACGACTGAATGGGATTAACAAGGGGGACTCTAATAATTTGGTTTCCATTGTGCAATCGACGTTTTTATCTTCCAGGGTGTGTCCTCGCACGTCCGCGGAGTGAAGGTCAAATATTCGGGAACCTTCAAGATGTAACATATATGTATATGGGCCATGCACGAACCCCTTTATTGAGAGTATAGCGCGACATCTAAAATAATTTTAAAATTATATACCCTGATCACCCCAATATCTGTTCGTATAGCTAATATATAGCTATTCTATCATATTCTGGTTTCTATTTCCTTTCATAACATTTATCCAGTGGCAATTGAGCAGAATGCATCTGTATTAATATGTATATGTTATATTTTCAGTCATCTGTCGGGTTGATGAACGAGGACTTATTGAATGATTTGTGTTAGATCATGGGGGTACCTCCATGTTTAGATAGATAAACGATTCGCGATTAAATAACTTAGAGTGTAGATAGAATTTATGTGTGTTCAGTGGATTTCTCCTCATGAGGTGACAAATTTTCCAGCAGTCTCTCGCCTGATAAAATAATCCAGAAAGAAGCCAGATGAATATTATACTGGTACATCCACAATTTATATGATGGATCTAATTTTACAGTTTAATAAAATGTGGATTCCCTATTTGTCAATATGCCATAGATATACTTGTTTGATTGGGTAATAACGAAATGCACTATTCTGTTCGAAATGAGGTAATACAGGTGAGTACATGCATGTGGGACAGAATATATGTGGCTGCACGACATACCAAGCCTGAAAGATCAGATCAAGATGGTGAGGTTTTCTTTTAC
>JAVTVY010048881.1:0-24591 GCA_036873755.1 Hanleya hanleyi
AGGACGAGGATGGGTGGATGGCAATCCAAATAGCCTTGTGATATGAATAATACGTTTCATGGACACCAAATTGTATATCTGTGAGTTTAAAATTGGTTAAAATCTGATTGTCCTAAGATCTGTGGTTGGGGTGTGGATTATGGGAAAGAGCCCATGCTCTTGCAAGAAGTGGTATATCTTGGTTGTTTCAGCGGAGTTGACAGCAAAGTCATTGTCGAAGTCTCCAAGTGCATGTAAGACAACATTATTCGCTGAACAGATGTTCCTTAGTGGCGTAGAGAGACCATCAATTTTGATAGGCTTGTGGTTGACCACCCAACAAGGCTACATAGCAAGTTAGCTGCAACGGTTAGGCTTCTATCGCGTTCACATCGTCATATGGACATTTTGCGTGACGTTGCCATGGAAACCACAACAATCATCGCCATGTACCCAAATTCAATAGGCTTGTGGTTGACCACCCAACAATCCTGCATGCCAAATTTGAAGTCCCTAGCTGAAACTGTTTACGTTCTATCGCTTTCACATCGCCGTATGGACATTTTGCGTGACGTTGCCATGGAAACCACAAAAATCATCGCCATGTACCCAAATTCAACAGGATTGTGATTGACGACCCAACAATCCTGCATGACAAATCTGAAGTCCCTTGAACAACAACAACAACAACAACAAAGCTATAGTTATAACGATCGTTTGTTTGAAAAAAAGTTTTATTTCGGAATCATATGCTGACGCACATTCACATCTGAACAATTAAATATCGCAGTATTTAATATGTTGATAAGGATATTTTGGCTGGTAAGATTTTGGTCTTGTGAAATGATGTTTTGGAACAAGTTTACATATTAAGTGAATGATGGCAGGGGTGTATATTCCGGCATGATGAGACAACCCTGTTCGGATGTTATCTCCTCCTCGTTATCTCGCGCGTTACACACTCTCGTACCTTATAAAAGTAAAGCAAGAGCGCGGACTGATTAACGGATGAACTCGTCATAGGCTACGAATCATGGCGAGTTCGGAGTTATTCTTGGAATTTGTTACTTTTATCAGGATTCTCAAGTTTTTTGATAAATATCACACAATGTTCGCAAAATCACAATACCTCGCCTGATAGATGGTTTACATTGGCCGATTTGGGGTCTAAATATTACCATCAGGTTCACTGAGCTCGTCCGCCAGTCACCAATCAGCCAATTTGTTATTTGCTCCATTACTTCTCAGGCAGAACAAACTAAGTTCGACTGTGAGTACTGAGCTCGACTACCTTAGTCTAAAGCCTGCTCATGATGTTCACCACCAGTGAAAGATTTAATGAAAGGTACATTAAAGCAACTACAATCTATTGATGAATTTTGCAAACGCAAACAGTGTTTCAAGGGTCTGCACTTGGGACTAAGCGCCAATGTTTTTCCCTAGAGTCACTACAGGGTTTACATGAATCTTCAGTTAATGTTCACATGCCACTAGTTGCCCTTATGGGCCAGTGTACAGGGGAGTAGGCAGGCACCTAATCCCAAGTGCACCTCCGTGAAAGTGGTTTATCTACTACTGACCCCCCGAGTGCGCATGCCCACCATGACGTCCCCGGTCAACGTCAACACTCCAATCTTATTGTACACAACGTGCTTCAATACACCATGCAGGCTACATTTGGATCCATGGCGGCCCATCTCTCGCACAAACACTCTCAAGAACACTCTATTACTCCTCGACTGCGCATGCGCACAATAACTTAACAGGTCAAGGTCGATAGCATCCAGCCTGATACTATAACACTTCAAATATATATAAATCTCTGGCTGAGTTTGACGCCATGATATCAGATATAATGAACTTGTAAATAAGAACGGAAATAGATCTCCAGAGGTCAGGCGTCAACTGATTTCTGTATTCTATTATCATGCATATAACGGCTACGAAACAAATGGAATTCCTTCTAACAAATCACAAAACATTATCATCTATATCACAACAATAAACACTGTACACGTGTTTATATTGAATGAACTTAGAAATTAGTTTCAAAA
This sequence comes from Hanleya hanleyi, assembly GCA_036873755.1. Lineage (NCBI taxonomy): Eukaryota > Metazoa > Mollusca > Polyplacophora > Lepidopleurida > Hanleyidae > Hanleya > Hanleya hanleyi. The sequence continues at coordinate 2,034 of JAVTVY010048881.1, forward strand.
TCGCCAAAAGCTGAAAATAATCCGTCTTTCTTCGGCTTTGCTTTCCAATTCTTTTCCTTGAACTGAGCCAACACGGAAGACCAAAAGTTAACCGGTCAAAATCGTATAGTAACTGAAAGCCGTCATTAACGACGGTGGGAATCAAGATAAAAAAACAGCAGATGTTATACTAAACCTAATAAAATCCCTCTGGGATTGAACTGTTTTACTACGGTCCCGATGTTTCGTTAAGGAACTGATGAAAAATTCAATTCTATAGAATGTTCGGGAATATAATTTATCTCAGTCACGCTTTAATCATGACTGTTCATTTAACTAATACATGACTTTCAAATGACCCCCAGCTAGGGGATGTGCGGAATACATGTAAGATAAGTTTTAAAAAAACGTGCTCCAGAACCTACCAGGAGAGAATAATATATATTTAGTGAGCATCAGATGTAAGCGACGGCTCAAAATATGGAAAGATGGAACAGGGATGGGGCGGTGGGGATGATATGTTACATGCAAGAAAAATCATGAGTTGAATTCACATTCTAGAATACACCATGTATTACCTGTTAGTGGGATTCACGATTAGAGATGAATTTGATTAGAACACTCTTGCCATGTATACCTATACATAAACCTATTCATATATAAGTTGATTTTACATCATTTCTCCACTAAGAAAGTAACATGTATTGTTCCCTCTTGCCGAATTTCTATGGAAATCTGTTTAAACTTCATTCAAATGATATACATGTAAATCTCGGATTTTTTGATTTTTTTTTTCGATTAATAACCGTAATTGTCAATTTTATTTCATATTATGGGATTTAATACATCAAACTGTTGAATTTGAAGCTAGAATTACTTTCACATCAGTTCTAATTGCATTCGCATTCTTTTTGAACGTAAATGTGACCGACATCCAGAACATATTTCAAGTATATCTAGCTTCATCTACCACTTCGGAAGGTCTATGATATCAAAAACGTTCTTATTGATATCTTAACAAAATGTGTTGCCGTCCGAGATATTACCGACATCTTGTTTGGCTCGTGGAATAATGTAACGGGCCTCAATGGGATGGGAAGAACTTTGAGTTACTCAATAACTCAAGCTTTTAACTACAATTGTAAAGAGAGGCCGCTGATAATTAATGGTTCGTTTCCCGAAACCAGACCTCGTCTATATTTTGAGGCCAAATAATTAAAATCCATGAGTGATTTACATTATTATGACTAAAACTTGCTCATTTTTTTCATATTTGTATACAATTGGTTTGCAAGTTAATAATTAATAATTATCGCACTCAGCATGTGCATTATTACTGACAAGGTTACGAGAAACAAACAATTAATTAACAGTGGCCAGAGTCTCGATTCCATATTGATCAGGGTCTTGCTGAATACAGGGAGTCTCATTCCTATCTACATGTACAACAATGTTCAATTTCAGGAATTTAGGAAGTATCATATTGAAATAGGAAGTGTTAATGACCTCCGAGACTCATAGCTAGCTAAAAGCCTAGAAGCAACTTTTCTAGAAACAACTCTGCCCATCTGTTTAACCCTTTCTCACGCCTTCTATATAATTACCGAAGGGAACGCTGTTGAAAAACTTACAAAATAAAATGACTTCTCCGGCTCACTTCTCTTTGCAACTTTGGATTACGCACACAAAACTACATACTTTCACATATACGTTCAGAACCATTTCAGCCTTGGCTGAAAACCATGCTACAGTCTGCATACGTGTTTGGTTTAAGCGACTCGGATTCAAATACGAATGCACCACATGAGAGACAAGCATAAGATGATATTATGAAGTCAATTTCATAGACAACATTTCCTGCAAATTGAGATGATGAAGTTTATACTTCAAAGTTCTTGTCGTAGACCTTTTTGTTATTTATACCCGCATACACATAAAGTGTTTCCCTCCATCCTGTGTGAACATGAAGAGTTATCCTTATCTCGACCGAAAATCAACCCCCACAAACCTTGATTCTTTCTTACCAATGAAAGATAACGAGGGTTTATTCTAATAACCCCATCAGTTCTGCTCTTGTCTACAATCATTCAAGTTGAACTACTAGTATTTAATATGATTTCACTCCAGTGCTCTGTTACGTCAGTATTCAGCTACCCTTCTTTGTGAACATATGTAATCGCTTATTCAACACTAGAATGGCTCCTCCGCTGTGTGCGCTTTCATGTGGGTATTGAGCTGTCGATTCTGAGTACATCTCTGATCACCACCGAACATCTGAAATGCTTCTCCTCGCTGTGGGCCTTTATATGGGCCTTCATCTCCCAGTTATGTGTAGTTCTGTAATCACACAATGAACACTGGAACGATTTTTGTTCGCTGTGGTGCTTCAAGTGGGCATTCAGATGCCACTTCTTTGCACATTTATAAGGACAAAAGGAGCATGTAAACGGCTTTTCTTCAGTATGAGTTTTTTTGTGGGCATGCAGCTGGCATTTCTGTGCACATCTGTATGAACACATTGAACACGCATACGGCTTTTCCTCAGTGTGAGTTCCCATATGTTTATTCAAATCAACCTGGTAATCACACACGAACTCACATACCAAACACTTGTATGGCTTCTGTTCAGTGTGAGATTTCATGTGCCTATTTAAGTCACTCCGACACACACATATGCACGCGCATAATGGACACTTGTACGGCTTACCTTCCACTTCATGAATTATCATGTGTTTATTCAAGTCCCTCTGGCTGATGCAATTGTAATCACATGTTGAACACTGCAGGGTATCCTTTGTAACGTGGATTCCCATATGTTTATCCAATTCTCCCCGATGTGTTATGCCGTACTGGAACATTGAACACTTGAAAGGTTTCTCCCGCGTGTGTGTTCTCATATGGCCGCGCAACACATCCTGTCGTGAACACCTGTATTCACACACGGAGCACTTAAACGGCGTCTCTTTTGTGTGAGTCATGGTGTGTCTTATCCGAGACAATCTTGTTGCAAACATTGTTCCACAAAACGAACATGCATAGGTTTTCTCTCCAGTGTGAGTTTTCATGTGTGCGTTTAGAGTATCTGAACGTGCAGTCATGTACGAGCAAACTGAGCACTTGTAAGGTTTGTCTCCAGTGTGGGCCCTCATGTGTACAGTTAGGCTTGAATGTTGTGTGAACCTGAAGTCACACACTGAGCACATGAATGGTTTCTCTCCGGTATGAGTTGCCATGTGCGATTTCAGACTGGCGCTCACTGCACATCTATACGCACAAATAGAACACATGTATGGTTTCTCTCCAGTGTGAGTTCTCATGTGTGCATTCAGATGCTGCTTTTGTGTACATGTATACTTACAGGTGGGACAGTTGTAAGGTTTATCCCCGGTATGAATTCGCATGTGCGTAATCAAATGTATCCTCTGTTTACATTTGTATTCGCACATCAGACACTTGAACGGTTTTTCTCCACTGTGAATTCGCATGTGTGTTTTCAGCGTTTGTCCTGCTGCACACCTGAACTCACACACTTCACACTCAAAAGGTTTTACCCCAGTGTGAATTCTCATATGTACTTTCAGCGAACTGGATACCGTACACTTGTATTCACACAAGGGACAACTGAATGGCTTCTCTCCAGTGTGAATTCTCGTGTGTACATTCAGTGCGTTCTGTCCTCGGCATCTATAATCACACGACGAGCACTTGAATGGTTTCTTTCCAGCGTGAATCATCATGTGGACACGTAATCCACGCGATACAGCGGACTTATAACCGCACAACAAACACTTGTACGGTTTCTCTCCAGTATGAGTTCTCATATGTACGGTCAACTGATCATGTCGTGCACACTTGTATTCACACATTGTACACTTGAATGGCTTCTCCCTCGTGTGAATTCGTGAGTGCCTGTTCATCTTTATTCGGTTTGTACACGTATACTTACAGATCAAACAGTTGTAAGGTCCCTTTCCAGCAGTTTCTTTTGAGCTCATATTGGCTGTTTCGACTGCAAAAATATTCATGGCACAAATGTATCAAATGTATAGCATAGTTTTGTTCCACATATCGAATACCACTCCAATGCTGCTAATCGGAAACTTCTGACTCTCTGACGGGAAGTTTGTTGAAGTTCTTTTCTTTTCGGCTTTGGTTATCTGTGCATCGCTCAGTTTTCGCAAAGCTGATCGACTGTTGTTCCGAAATGATATCCACAAACGGACAAGGTTGCTGCTGTAAAGTAAAACTGTTTAAGTTATGGTAATAAATAAAAAACATTAAAAAAATGAAGTGTGTATATTTAAGTACAGTATAGCTCATAAGTTTGTCTATTTGTATAGCCTCAATAATATATTGAATGTAGCAGTGACGTATCAGTTGATCAAGTAATATTACATTCTTGTCACAAACCTAAGTGCAACAATTAGGTGGTTCCAGAGTTACTTTTTAATCGAAATCAAAACGCCATACACATCTGCAGCAGGGTGGCATCAATACCATTATATTGAGTATATCTGATAACGAAGATTGACCAGGTAAATGCATGTTTTTGAAATCATGTTCTGTTTCTACAGTACATCCTCAAAATGGTTCAGGGATGATTCCATGCAAAGCCCGTTCCTTCTCCTTCACCAAGCGCTATATAGACGATCTTCTAGTTGTGGATAATCGCTATATAAATGACACAGTGAAGGATATATATCCACCTTCACTGGATTTGAAGGAAACTACAGATAGCCCTACAGGCACTTCATATTTAGATCTATATCTCTATAAAAATCAAGCGGCCATTCTCTCTCGTCAACTTCATGACAAAAAGAGATGATTACAATTTCGACATCGTAAACTATCCATTTCTGGACAGTAATATTCCATTGGGACCTGCATATGGCGTATACATATCTCGCCTAGTAGTATTTGCTAGATCCTGTGTTAAATGTGACGATTTTAATCAACATTATAAAACATTGTTGCAGAAACTTATAAAACAGGGCTATTTCCACAAAGCGCCTCAACTCAAAGTTTCTCAAATTTGGCGATACATATCGCATGCTGATAGCAAAATACGAGCGTAGCGTACAAGATCTATGGCGTTACGTTTCGTAACTTGTGTCTAATTCCGCTTGACCCGGGGCTAGGGGCCGTATGAACCCATGTACTTCAAGATCTTCAGGGTGCTCATATGAACAGTCACATTCAAAGTGTGACTGAGATACATCACTCTCTAGATGGCGACTTTACAACGATTATTATGGATTAAGAATACTGATCAGCGATACGGATTTTATATTTTTGGAACATCATGATGTCTTGTCGGCATCATTGAAAACTGTTGACCGCTTCTCTCTTGCGGGAAACTAGCCTATGTTTATGTATACTATGATTGTCTTTTTTGAATTTGGTGCTAATACTGTTATATGGATATGGAATAGGTCTTTGGATTATGGACGCGGATATTCTTTAACGGACGACGGCTGAATTATGAATGATGGACTAGACGCTTGTACTTTTCCCACAATTCAAGGTATACATCCACAACTCAACTTTTTTTAGGGATTCGGCCGGAAATTTCGAGACAATTTCCTGGATTTCAGCTACATCAACATTGAATTAATGGAATATGTCCATGATTTCAGGCCAAAATCCCTGAAAATTGAGTTGTGGAATTTTGGTCTGAATTTCAGGAGAAATCCATGAATGAAAACAAGCTAAAGTTCCTACCAAAAGTACCCGGACATCTTAAAATGGGATAAAAATCAACAAAAGACGCAACAGAATCATTTCGATGATATCGTAGGACTGACCAAAAGTTGACATTTTAGATTTAACGGTTGGAGGGTGCAAAGTGCTCCCGAGGTTGAAAATTATGCCTCTGAAATCTCCCAAAATCCACTCTTAGTCACTTTCAACAAAAAGGAAACATGTAAATGGCTAATAAATGAATCTCCAATAATACCCTCCCTCTCACCCCGATTCCCTGCTCCCACCCCTCTTACAAATAAGGCTGGAAACGCTCAGTTTATCAGTTATACCGCTATTATTTTCTAAGAAAGTATGGTGTCCCCCTGCTCTTATTACATATTCAACAAGCACTATACATGTATGTGATTAGTATTATATAGCAAAATGTGGAAAATTTGACCTGGAAAATTTGATTTATAGAGCATCAAGAAGAAAAAAAACTTCAAATCTCTCTATGTATTCAGTGTTATGGCTTTTAAGTGGTAAACATGCATTTGGGTGCCAAATATTTTTAACGACTAAGGTGACCCCCCAATTTTTATCCTGATGGAAAAATACTGAAATTAAAAAAAAACATGCATTCAACCTCAAGAAATCAACGTCTTTGCACTGCCTTAATCTTGCTTGGAATTTGGGAAAATTCAATATAGCGGCCACGAGTCCTCTGAGAATTTGCTTAATTTGCAATGCATGTTTTGTTCTTCAAGTTTGCCTAAAGCCATCTATTTTACCCGATTAATCACACTGAGGCTTGTGATGAAAAAGGATGCAACCCCCTACCATCCTCGCAATAAAAAAGAAGTCTCACACACTAGTCTATTTCCATGATTTCCGAATGATGGAAAAGTTTGGACATGAATCAACCGCAGCTCACTGTTCACGAACAAATGCGTCATTAAGGATCCGCTGACGTGGAATCCTTGTTGTTCTTGTTTTATTACAAATTGGTGTCACTGCATGTTGCAATATAGTGGTCCTTATTTTCCAAGTATCCAGTTTTGATGGAAAACCACCAGTGTACACTGGGTCAGGCAAAACAGTATTTACTGAACTCAGTACATTGGATCTGATTTCAAACAGGTGACTTCTGAAGCTTATTATATCTTGCTGTAAAACACATTTGTATGTGTTTTAGTCTTGTGTACCGAAAATTGGCGAAGCTCACAAAACTTTTTAAACATGATTATTCAAATATCAATTTGCATCAATATCGCGTCCACTCAGCGTGAACAGCTCGCTGTGATTTGTTATTGTTAGAAGTTACTGAACTTTTTGAACAGTGGCATCAATCTGTTACAACAGCAACAATTTCACACCATATAGCTTCCCCTTGATTACTCAAGTGTATATTCCCATCACATCATTTTCTGCATGGCCGACGTTTGACAGAATGAATAAATTAAATTCTCTGAACTCTGAAAAAATTAAAATAACTCTGGTAAACGACATCAAAAATTTGATACTAATGGGTTCTTTCCACATTGGCCCTTGCTGTCTTGCCCCGGTGTCGGTCACAGGTGCAAAGCACGTTAGTAGTATATATAACATATTTAACCGCAATGGCTCGTCACCATGTGGCGGTTTTGTGGCGGTGTGCGCAGGAGAGTTGTGCGCAGGTATGACGTCACATCCGGTCTGGGTGAATGGGGCGTGACCTTGGGGGCATGCATTCCTTCGCGGTGATGCGGATGCCGTCTGCCTCCGCGGTCCGAAAGTAGTCCCAAAACCGTGGATTTTCGTGACAATGTTCGGCAATCTTTAGGGACCGCTGGTGTACCGATTGTGTCGTATGAGGTATCAATGTGAAGCATTCGTCAAGGGGCATCTGATGGGGTGGGTGTGGGATTGAAATAAAGTCATTCTGTGCATGCGCGGTAGACCAAGGGTATGGAAATAGACATTTTGGGGTCTAGGTGGGTCACTAGAGGTCCGATGGAGTCGAGTGAGATATCAATGTGAAGCATATGTGAGGGGGCATCCGATGGCCTGGGTGTGGGGTTGCAATATCGTCATTCTGCGCGTGCGCAGTAGACAAAGTGTATGGAAATAGACTTTTTGGGATCGAGGGGGTCCCTAATGGGACGATGGAGTTGTATGAGGTATCAATATGAAGCCTATGTGAGGGCGCATCCGCCTAGACTAGTGTCTCGGTCGTTGTAAACATTCTGCGCATGCGCAGACAGGGAATTGTGGGAAAAGGGTATGGGAATAGACGTTTTGGGGTCTAGGTAGGCCACTAGTGGGCCGATTGGATCGAGTGAGGTATCAATGTGAAGCATTCGTGAGGGCGCATCCACCTGGACCAGTGTGTCGTTCGTGTTCAACATTCTGCGCATGCGCAGACAGGGAATTGTGGGAAAAGGGTATGGAAATAGACGTTTTGAGGTCTAGGTGAGCCCCTAATGATCCTATGATGTCGTATGAGGTCTTAGTTTGAAGCTCTCGTGAGGGAGCATCTGGCTGGTCTAGTGTGTCGTTCGTGTTCAACATTCTGCGCATGCGCAGACAGGGAATTGTGGGAAAAGAGTATGGAAATAGACGTTTTGGGGTCTAGGTAGGCCCCTAATGGTCCGATGGGGTCGAGTGAGGTATCAATGTGAAGCACATGTGAAGGAGCATCCGACTGGGTGGATGTGACGTAAAACTGTCGTCATTCTGCGCATGCGCAGTATACCAAGTATATAGAAATAGACATTTTGGCGCCGACATGGGTCACTATGGATCCGATGAAGTCGTATGAGGTCTTATTTTGAAGCTCTCGTGAAGCAACATCCGAGCGGACTAATGGATCATCCGTGTTCAATAATCTGCACATGCGCAGTCTGGTAGTAGTATAGAAAGCAAGCATTTTGTGGAAGCGTGGGGGTGTGTTTGGGGTACTAACCCACTATGGGTCCATGGTTGTGGTTTGGTGGGTCTGCGCAAGTGTGTGACTTAACTTCAGGTTTCACTAAAACTACCTCCGAACACAGAAGAGTTCCAATTTTTCCTTAGACGTAGGGTCCGGATTTTCCATCCGGGTTTTTCCCGGCCCGGCCCACCCCGGCCGCAGTGCGCGCGCGCGAATTTTCCGGAAGTGCGCGGTATCACCGAAAGTGCGCGGGTAAATGTCGGGTGAAAAGGTCAAAGGTCACATCCAGGTCAAAAGGTCTCCCTTTCGGCAGCGTTCGGCAACAATGTTGCGGCATCGATATACAGAGCTTGAACACAAAAAGGGATTGTAAATTAACCTGGGAAGGATGAGCAGTTTCATTTGGACCAATCAGCGGTCGAGAAAAAGAGCCAATGAGCGATCGATAAAAGAACCAATGGACGGGTACTAGAATTTCGCTCACGTCTGCGCCTACTTCTGGGTACTAGAATGCTTTCGCCTACGTCCGCGCCTACATCCGGGTACTTCTTTGTAGGTGTATAAAAGTGGGAATTTTTAGGGCATTGCTGCATTCATTGGCCTGCTTGACCTGAACAGTCTGAGCCTGCCTGACCAGCCTGAGCCTATCTCTCAAGAGGAGCTACTTGCCTGAGCCTCACAAGCCTGAGCCTGCCTCACCGGAGCTATACAATGAAACGTGGAGAAGATTTTCCAGGGGATCCAGGAGCGCCTCCGGCGCTGTAATCTTTGTTGTTGTTGCTCTCTTTTTGCACTAACCAATCAGTATAGTACGTATCACGGACTACACCCGTAGAGCTACGTATAGGCGCGCATGTGTGACATGGTCTATAAAACAGGTCCCTCTGGATCCCACACCTTCATTTTTACGGTTGCAGAGCCACTACGGAGATCCAGCCCTATGCGACTCGCATTTTACAGCATGCCACCGTGGTTAATTCACTCACGGGTTACTGAGCAGTGGTTCGGTCCATGGTTGCAGATGGCGACGACAACGAGGGCGACGCCAGATCCTGAAAGAGTTCACAGAAGCGATCCTCGACAGAGTGCACACGATGGAGAGATGTGCCATCACACACCACTACTGGGCTATGACAGCCATCCTTGATGCCCGGGTTATGGACCACGAGCGCTCACGCCGGAACCAGCGACGGCTGGTTGGCCTCACAAGTCTTTGCCCTATTGACCCTGGCGCTGTGGCATTGACAGTGGGACCTCACCATAAATACGGAGTCAGACACCGTGTGCGTCATTCACCGTTCGTCATTGGGTCAACCATGTCACCAGTCATACGAGCCATCCTTCCCCTTACACCCCGGGTGGGGTTACACGTCTATGAAGATAAAGTCACCCTCGTTGAAGACCGTGGAGATGTTTGCTGGTCGCGCACTGAGACCGTATCGAATACGGTTACGCTCCACCGTGACGGCTGGAACAAATTTAAACGGGTGTTGAGTGGTGAGCTCGACGGAAACCTCATCCACATAGACAATGCCATCTACGTACACCGTGGACCCTTCTTCTCACGCCTGGGCCGTTACCAAACCCCTACGCGAGGCTTCGCCCTAGACCCCAATCTGTGGACAGCCTTCGAGAAAGTGGTACCTATCGTGGGCCAGCTGTTTACACCGGACGAGCGGTCATCAGACGAGCTGGAGTGGGCTCGTGCTATGAGAGAAGCGGCGGCAGAACCCAATGAACAAATTTCTAGCAATGAAGCGGAGGCAGACGACGATACCATTGATTATCCGGCTAGACTCAGTCAGCCCAGTGACATGACCACCCGATCCTTTGATCTCACGGGGTTCTCCCTATAAATACGACAGACAGTCAAATCTGGTACCATTCACGTACTGACCATGACGGAGCATATAATACTGGCGTATCTCAGCTTGACCCTCGAGGTTTTCCTGCACGTTGATGCGGATAAGGTCGATATCATGGAGGAGGTGGGAGACATCTGTGATGCAGACCCTACACAACCGTGCCCGGCCCACATTCGTCTGTCCCGGGAGGGCTGGACCAAATTCAAACGGGTGTTGTCTGGTGACCTCATCCACTTGTGTCACGATGCGTACATCCGACGCGGCCCTTTCTTTGCTCAATTGGCTCGGCTAGATGGGGGTACAGTGCATTTTACCCTTCACCCTGATCTATGGTCTGCATTGGAAGATGCCGTGGTAGATGTGGATCAAGTGCTTATCAAGCGGTCATCAGACGAGTTGGACTGGTCATTTACCATGGACCCTGTGCTGGCAGAAGCCAAAGAACAAATTCCGGTCCAAGATATACCCGTTATAAATAAACGATAGAGCCAGGGTCCATCATCGTTTGTCACCATGAAGAGCTGGGAGAAGGTGTTGGATAACTTATACTACAGTCCCGACAGTCCGGCGGCCTATAGTGCATTGACGGCTCTCTATCGAGCGGCCAAACCCCAGAGGATACAACGTGCTTAAGTTCGAGATTGGTTAAGAAAACAAGACACCTATACCTTACATCGAGCAGCCCGTCGCCATTTTCTACGGAACCGGATCATCGTGGGAGGACTAGATGCCCAATGGCAAGCGGATTTGGTCGATATGAGCGCCTTTGCCAAACACAACGATGGAAATCGGTATATCTTGACGTGCATCGATATGCTGTCGAAGTATGCGTGGGTGGTACCCATCCGGACGAAAACGGGGGCGAATCTCATAGGGGCGTTCAAGGACACCTTCAAGACCGGGCGCAAACCCATGTATTTGCAAACCGACGAAGGCACGGAATTCCTCAACAGACCGTTCCAACAGTTTCTGAAAGCCCAGGTGTTTTTCTTCCATACGTACAACGAGACCAAGGTTTCCGTGGTGGAAAGGTTCAACAGGACATTCAAAGGCCGCATGTATAAATATTTCACCTATAAGAATACAAGGCGGTACATCGATGTTCTCCCGAAACTTGTGAGTGGTTACAATGGATCAAACAGGGCTATACCATCAAACAATGGTCAAACAGAGCTATACCTCCAAACACTGGTCAGACAGGGCTATAACAGCAAACACAGGTCAGACAGGCTATACTACCAAACACTGGTCAAGCAGGGATATACCGCCAAACACTGGTCAACGTGTGTGTGCGTGTGTGTATGCCTGCGTATGCGTGTGTATATGCATGTGTATGTATGTCTGTGTGTGTGTGTGTGTGTGTGCTTGCGAGTGTGTGTACGCGTGTGTGTATGCGTGTGTGTATGCGTGCGTGTGTACATGCGTCTGTGTAGGGGTGTGTGTGCATGTGAGTGTGTATGCATGTGTGTGTATGCGTGTGCGTGTGGGCGTGGGTGTGTGTGGGCGTTTGCATAAGGCAGGCAAGGGGGGGGGAGGGCGGGCAAATAAATAGATGATAACCGACTGACCAGCCAATGCATATTTACTCGATTTTTAGCTATTTTTATAAAAATTTGAATCGGATTTTCTTTCTAAAATATAGCTTTTTATTGACTTGCGGCACATGAGTCACTGGTATCTGAACTCTTTTTGTCCCCTTGATGGTTCTTTCGTCGGACCGAAAATGCTAGTACGTTGAAATAGATGTACAAATCGGTCACTGGAGTCCAAGCGAAAGTTTTAATGGAGAAAGTTTAGATTGGGCATTGGTCGCCCAGAGACGGCGCTCCTCACAGTATGGTTTTCTGTCCGAACAAGTGGGCAGAAATGTCAATAGTCGTGTTTGATGAAGCAAAAACGGTTCTATATGTATATTTGTATCTGAAAGTCGGAAAAATTACTCATATAAGAACTCCTTCTTGAAAATACAACGCAATAAATTAGAACTCCCTGTCTCTCAGGATCGGACATTCATATTCGTTTGAATATTGGTTGAGTTATTCACAAAATTCAAGAAGGCGGCCGAACCACGTGAAATAGGAATTTATTTTTTGAGTATTCTTGGGGGGGGTGCAAGTGGGTGTAAGCGATCGTGTGAATGTAAAAAAAAAAATATCTCTAGTACGGAGAAAAAAGAAAAAAATAATCAAAATACGAAGAACGAAGAAAAAACAATTGTGAGGAATTCAAGTGTTTCTTTACTAGCTAACACGCTGTTTAATAGTCTTGTTAATGTCTGTACATGCAGCGGAGTAAACATCGGAAAACGTTGGAAATTGTCCACAGTTGACAACATATTTCATTATATACTCCACAAGGGCGGATCCAGCCAAGATTCATAGGGGGGGGTGTCGACTATCACAGCCCAACAGGCGAGGGTCCAGGGGCCGCCTAGGCCCCGGAGCTCCAGGTTGCGGGAGATGCGTTTTACGCGTTTTCCCGGAAATAAATCTGAACACAATGTAGGTAGATTTATTGTTCTATTTTCACATTTGTTTCGCATAAACACGCATCGATATTGAAGAATATGCCTGACACCTTTTGACTTCCTGGTTTAACACAAACAAAACAGGCCTATAACACACCATTACACGTGGTGCGCTCGCGGCGATAATATCCAGTTTTCATGGGGGGGATGTCTGCCCCCCCTCCCCCCCAACGTAGATCCGCCCTTGCTCCAAAACTGTAAACAAAATAACTTATATAAGTAACTTGAGTGATATTTAAGGACGGTTTTCGGATGTGGATTTATAAAAAAAATTGTAGGCCTATGTCGCCATTGGAATTTCAAAATTGGACCACGGAATCGAAGAAGAGGATTTGTGGGGATTTCTTTAGCACGTGTCATAAACGAGCCAACCAACGAAAGAAGAAAGTAGTTGTTGCACTCATGATCATGTTATTCTCCACAACAGGGTTGTTTCGACGTACACAGAAGAGCTGAATCCGCTAGATTTGCGTCCCCTCTTGCAGGCAAGCATACGAGAGTGACGGTGTGAACGGGAACGTAAATAACGAATCTCACAAAACGAGGGACGCAAAATTATAACTTGGTGGAACAGAGAACAGAGAATTAAAAATAGGAAAATACGGTGAACGTGGAATATGTCCAGAACGTGTGTACGCAAAATTAGTTTTCCTCAGAACTGAGAACGGATAATGAAAATTACCCCAAAACGGAGTACGAAAATACCCCTCCCCCCCCCCGCTTCTTGGTCGTCATGGTACATAGCATATATGTAGTATGAGTAGTTTGTATTCTGATGTGTGGGAAACAATAACGAAATGCGTGTATCTGTGCTCTTGAATTGGTTCGCAAGACTATGTGTGTGGGGTGGGGTGTCAGGGAGAGCAGATAACGGGAGCAGAGTTCGGGATCAATCAGATTATATCTAAATCGTGTGAAATAACCACGAGATATAGTCGCAAGCCGATTCACTCACATCTTCTGGCGCGCAATTTTAGTCGATTGGCTGTTGTCTTAAATTAGAGAACAATGCTTTGTCTTCGCCGTACAAATCCGTTCGTATTGAGTCTCAGAACAGTACGCATAAATCTCGAAAGCAAACATTCGCTCATTCTATGCACTTTTATCGTCGACCCCGAATGCGATCCCTGCTGAGTTTATATATTTACGTGCGCCGTCAGAACAACAGGAGCGCGTACTTCCTTCGGAACAACACAGTTATTCCCCTTGTTTCTTTTCAAATATCAGTGTCGTCCAGCGTCAGTCAGCGCCATATTAGTTTAATCGGACAGCTTTCTCTTAACATTTCAGAAATATATGCCATATGAACGCTGTGACAGCTATACCAATTATATATGAATGCTATATCAAAACATTAAATTTAAACTTTGTGTTCGTGTGTGCGTGTGTGTGGGTGTGTCTTTCCTCCCAAGTGGGGACTTGAGTGTGAATACACACCTTACAAGTGAGGACCTTATTGACAACTGGGGACCTGAACCCAAGTCCTCAGTTGTATCTTTATTTAATCTGGCTTCAGAGGGTTATCTGACCCCAAAAACCCTCGAAATTGCAAAGTCCCCAGTTGGAATTTTCAACGTGTTTTGTGTATACGACTAGTGTGTGAAGTTCTCAGTTGTGAGCATGTTTGTGAAGTGTGTCCGATATTAAATTTTATTGTAAAAATTCACATGTCATGATTGGAGATTTTTCGAACAGCTGACACTCATCCTTATATCTATTGGAAGATGATTATAACAACAAATAACTGATAAAAAGCTTATTTCATAGAGTCCCCAGTTGTAGGTGTACAGTCAGAAGTCCCCAGTTGGGAGCCTTTACACGTATGTGTGTGGGTGTGCGTGTGTGTATGCAGCATGTGTGTGTGTATACGTCTATGTGTAGGTGTGTGTGTCGCCATGTGCCATGATACAGACAGATGAGAAGAAGAAAGATCTACACGTTCACAAGTGTTCCTATAGTCCGGAAGTAACCTTCGACTCCTGCGCTGCTCGGAAGTGACGTCATCGTACGCAGGCGCACACAGACACATACCTGGTGCACCCTGTACCCTATAGCCCGTAGGGCATAGGGTATACCAGGGTACCAGGAACTGACCTTTGACCCCTGCGCGCATAGGCGAGTGTGTGCTTGCATGTGCGTGTGTATGTGTGCCTCGGCGACCCTGTACGGATCAGTAAAGTCAAAGGTCAATTTGAGAAAAGTTTTGCCCGACTGGAGCGATGAGCACTTCCGGATTAAACGGCGCCTTCACCGACAGCAGCGAGTCTATGAACTGGAAGATCTTCAAGCGGAACCGTTGCGAGGGACGTTTTACGAGACGGAATTACAGCCTGTCGTAAAAACAAAGCAAGACTACTACACACTGGAGCAGATTTTGAAAACGGAACGTCGACGTGGCGAACTGTTTCATTTCGTCAAATGGCAAGGCTGGCCCAGTTCCTTCAATTCCTGGGTCGCTGCCAACCAGGTGAAACGACTATAAAGCCAACGTTCGACCACGGTGCTATGGACAAACAGCAGCTGCCTCTGAACACAGCGTCTTCCAAAACGCGCAAAGCGCAAGTGGGCTTTGTGGTGTTATTGCTAACCCTGCTGAGTGTGTTGTACGGAGGTGTGTTTTACGACGTAGCCTATGTCAGCACGCTACTTAACCAACTGAGAATTCCAGCTGTGAGCGGCAGTGAAACCAGTCTACAAATAGCACCAGTCAACCCCGTATCGAGCCCAGTCATCACCACCACCACACCACGTGTACAAGCCACATCGAGCTCCACACCGAGTATAGTCAACACCTACACCAGGTACACCCACTACGTCTGAAAATCCACCGGATTTCATCCCTCACAGTGAACAGACAACGACGACCGACATTGTACCCACCACCACCACTCCAGTTCACTCGTACCAAATTTACAAGAGCGGGTTACCACGACAGCGCATACAGTTCGAACCATGGACCCTCGGTGGCAGCATCCCTTCACTTGCGTCATCGCAGGGCCGACGGGCCCCGGCAAAACGCACTTCGTCAGGAAGCTCCTTCAACACGCCGACAGCATGATCACTCCACCCATTGCCCGAGTCGAGTGGTGTTACGGAGAATGGCAGGCAGCGTATGCAGCCATGCCCCACATCACGTTCGTGGAAGGCCTACCCAACCTGGCCGATGTGGAACCGGACACCTTGGCGGTTCTGGATGATCTCATGACGGAGACGGATGCGCGGGTCACCCAACTCTTTACCAAAGGCAGCCATCATCGACGGCTGAGCATCATCTACATTGTGCAGAATCTGTTCAGTAAAAAACAAAGAACATCGGAACATCAGCTTAAATGGCCACTACCTGGTGGTCTTCAAAAACCCGAGAGATACCACTCAACTGCTGCACCTGGCGAGACAGATGCATCCCGGCCGCACACCGTTTGCGTTGGAAGCCTTTAAAGAGGCGACAACCCCTCAGCACGGGTATATGCTCTTCGACCTCAAGCAAGCCACCCCCGATCACCTTCGACTACGGGCCGGCATCTTTCCCGGAGAGACTCACCACGTGTACATGCAAAAATAATGTAAACACACCCACAGTGGCTCCCCCAGCTGGAGTGTGTGTGTTTGATGATGGGGATAATAAAGAGAATTAATACCACATCATGGTTGACTTTGTCTCTGTTCTCTGAGGTAGATAAAAAGGGCAGATTTGTGGGTTCTAGCATTAGTTGTACATGATGTCTGCGCGAGTACGGAAGCACGCCCCGACGCTCCGTGTATTGAAGACGGCCTCACCCGAGTTGATCCGAACCATTGTACGCGGTGCGGACCCTGACCTTGTACGCTGTCTGTGCGAGATCGGGTACCTGTTAAAAGGCAACGTACCACTGACTCCGGCTCAGGAGACCAAGTTGACCAAGCATAAGACAGGTCTCCGAACCCTAGTCCAGAAGCGAGTATCTCAAACACAAAAGAAAAAGGTGTTACAGAAAGGCGGCTTTATCGGGGCCATCTTAGCATCGTTGACCGCTTCCGTGTTTGGTCCAGTATTGGGTGGACTCTTCGGCCGACAATGAACCACACGAAAAAAATGGTCCTCGTCGAACCACGGTTCCTTCAAATCCTCTAATCGCCCTACCCTGTCCCACCTACGGTGAAGAACATAAACACCCTCGATGAAGAGATGCAACAGATCTTACAAAGATCGGGGTTAAGCGACAGTGAGACAGTACAACGGTACAATGAGACGCTTCAACGGTACATGACGTTCATGCACCAATACAAAACCCTCTCTACCCGACCACCACCACCACCACCACCACGCGACACACCGACGACCTCAGCACCACTCCAACAGCCCCCATTACCAAGGGTACCACCCACAGCCCCACAGTGGGTGGAAGACGAAGTGCTGAAGAGTGTACCTGCATCGTTCAAGAAACAAGCTGGCCTGGTATTACAACGGATGAAACAGAATCCTAACATGACTTGGAATGATAAAGGCGAACTACTGGTACAGAATCAGGTGGTCCCCGGAACCCACATGACGGATTTAGTGAATGACCTGATGCGTCAACGCAGGTCGCACACGGATCCTCGAGGATGGGAGGTCTTCGCTCAAGGCTTGAAAGACATGCATGTACCACAGGAATTGGTGGGGAACCCCCAGCGCTGGGCCTGGATGCAGCGGACCCAGCAATCGCCGAGTGGCCCACTACCTTCTTGGGAAGCCGAGTGGGAACCGGAGTCACCCGCCAAAACACCACCACAACGGGCACCTTCTTTTCTCGCCTTTAAAAAACCACCCTTGATCAAGACACCCCACATCTCCAGAGCCGTGACACGTAGCAAGTCACCGCGACGAACACGACGCCGGACACAACCGCCCAAGGCCTGGAATACCTATTAAAACCAACAGCAGCAGCAGGACAGCTCAGTCGCCATGTTTTACCTCACCCTACCCAGTAACAGTTCGCTGGATGTGTTTCCTGACAACAACTTGGCCAAGTACGTCACCCAGTTACCGCAAACGTTGCATTTATCTGGACGATAGGAATGTGGCCTCGTGGATATCCAATACCCTTACTCGTGGTACAACGTGCGAGCCAATGAAGTGTGGTACGAGGTGACCTACGAAGGAAAAGACACCCGACTCACCCTCCGCGAAGGCCAATGCGATACTCCCAAGGTGTTCATGGGTGGGCTGACAAGACTGTTGCATTATAAGGCTCTACGGGAGGTCACGAATGATTCAAAACCCATCAAAACCTCTCCTTCACTTCGATTACAACGCACACAACGACAAGGCACAGATCATCCTCACCGCCGAAGTGAGTGTCGTACTGAGTCCTATCCTACAGCAAATGCTGGGTTTCGATCTACAGACGTTCGCTGGTCCCACCGCCCACCAAGGCTAGATCCCGATAGATATGAAGTCGGGTATGTACGGACTCTACGTCTACTCGGACGTGGTCGACAACCACATCGTGGGCGATGTCAACACACCTCTGTTACGGGTGGTCCCCATTAAAAAGACCAATGGAGATCAAGTCACCCACAGTTTCACCCACATGCTCTACCTACCCGTACGACAAACCGCCATCAACACTATCACGGTGGATATAAGAGATGACACGGGACGACCGGTGGTATTCGAACGCGGAAAAGTGGTGCTGACACTTCATTTTCGACAAGCACGTGCTCCCCACTTTGTATAATGAAGGTGCCTTACGAGTGTGATGCACGCAGCTATATGGACTATTATGCCCAACAGCCCGGCGGTGGACTTCCGGTCTTTAGTGGTGCACGCATGCAATGAGGATATGGACTGGGGAACATAATCGGGAGCATCGTCAAAACGTTCCTGCCCTTGGTGACGCGTGGGGTGAAAGCAATCGGCAAACAAGCGGTACGCATTTTGCTTAACGGTAGCAAAACACACTTTCTTAACCCCACCCCTGCCCGTATTTCGAACTCAAACAATGGGTGCAGGGGAATGGTTCTTCGGATATATATATTATTTATTTCTGTAGCTGGAGAGCTGAAACTTTACATACTTTGGGGGCGGGGCATTCATTGTCGAAATTTTGGTTGTTTTTTTTATTGTTTTTTTCAATTCTACTGATACCGTGTGACGTATCAACCTTGGTACATAATATTTGAAGAGGCACTTGTATGTAGATTTTGCCCATATGTGATAACACATGCAGATCAGTGGCGTAGTGGTATAGTCATGGTACACTTTCTGAACCCTCCCCTCATCACATTCTGAACCCAAATTTGGAGGGTGGGGTATGATTTCTTGGATATTTTAATTATTCCTGTTGCTAGAGGGCTATAACTTTTCCCTCTTCTGCATATGAGGTATACGCCTACCGAAATAAGTTAGTGGGGTCAAAGTGACGTCATAACATGGACAATCATTTATTTTTAAATTTTTTGTTATTTTCAATACGTTTTCCCAATCTTGCCGATAAATCGTGAGGTAACAGATTCGGTACATATTTTGTAAGGGGTATTTGCATGAGAATGCTATCCATGTGTGACAGCCGTTGTATATCGGTAGTTTATGGGTGACGCAGTGAAGGATATATATCCACCTTCACTGGATTTGAAGGAAACTACAGATAGCCCTACAGGCACATCTTATTTAGATCTCTACCTCTATAAAAATGAAGCGGGCATTCTCTCTCGTCGACTTTATGACAAAGAGATGATTACAATTTCGACATCGTAAACTATCCCTTTCTGGATAGTAATATTCCAGTGGGACCTGCATATGGCGTATACATATCTCGCTTAGTAGCATTTGCTAGATCCTGTGTTAAATGTGATGATTTTAATCAACGTCAGAAAACATTGTTGCAGAAACTTATAAAACAGGGCTATTCCACCAAGCGCCTCCACTCAAAGTTTCTCAAATTTGGCGATACATAGCGCATGCTGATAGCAAAATACGAACGTAGCGTGCAAGATCTATGGGGCTACGTTTCGTAACATGTGTCTAATTCCGCTTAACCCGGGGCTAGGGGCCGTATGAGCCCATGTACTTCAAGATCCTCATGGTACTCATATGAACAGTCACAATCAAAGCGTGACTGAGATACATCATTTTTTAGATGACGACTCTATAACGAATATTATGGATTAAGAATACTGATCAGCGATACGGATTTGATATTTTGGAACATCATGATATCTTGCCGGCATCATTGAAAACTGTTGACCGCTTCTCTCTTGCAGGAAACAAGCCTATGTTTATGTATACTTTTGTCTTTTTGAATTTGGTGCTAATACTGTTATATGGAAATGGAATAGGTCTTTGGATTATGGACGCGGATATTCTCTAATGGACGACGGCTGGATTATGAATGACGGACAAGACGCTTGTAATTGTTATAGTACATTTTCGCCGCCCTACCTCTTTCTGTATTCTCAACCCAAGTTTGCAGGTAGGACATGGTCCTTCCAAAATTTCCCTTATGGTTAGAGAGCTGAAAAGTACCAACATATACCTCCATGCCCTTTTTTTATCTGTTGAAACGTTCACCTGATGCTATGATGACGTCGCCGTGACTGAATAATAATGATGATAATTTTGATCAAAATTTGGGCTATTTTATTTTCTCCTTTTTACTTGGACCACTTTTGAAGAAGCTGTAATACCTGTTATGTTTCTTTGAAGAGCGTAAGCGACGACCAAACAGCGGCCGTACGGAAAACGTGGAGAAGAACCATTAAGGAAATATTCCGAGATGTTAGTAGTAGGGAAAGAGTACCGCTGCCCCCACACATCCTCCCAAATGCACATTGCCTCCCAAATCCACCGAGCGTTGTCATACGTCATTAACAATTTATATTAATAAGGATATTAATAAATTATATACGTTATAATTTACCTGAATATATATATTATAGATCTACATATGTCATTATTAATAAATCTTCCGAATTCATACGTTAATTATTAATAACGATTAAATAACCTATATTTTAGGTTTCATTCCGCTTTTACAAAAAGATGTTATTTCGATATATATATATATATATATATATATATATAGGGTCTATAGTACGGATTCATAGCAATAAATTCTCCGAATCTGTAGGCTAATCATCCATATATGAGCTCTATATATTGTGGACTTTATTAATTTTTACAAATTGCAAATAGCATTACCAAACACTCGACTGATAATTACGGGGTATATCGATTATACCGCCCTACCTCTTTCTGTATTCTCAACCCAAGTGTGCAGGTAGGACATGGTCCCAAGGCCGAGGACCGAGATGTACTCGTATATTACTGGGCCGCCCATCATTTCAATGTACAAGCCCCATTCTGGGCTTAAGTTCTTTCAATGTACAAGCCCCCCTGTTCTGGGCTTAAGTTTGCAAGCCCCCTGTTCTGGGCTTAAGTTCTATAAATGTACAAGCCCCCTGTTCTGGGCTTCAGTTTTCACGTGGTTGTTCTCACGTTGTTGTTGTTATTGAATAAAAAACAAAATGAGATCTCACCAAAAAAAACCCTGTCTTGTGTGTTTTCTGTATGAGCATAATGCATGAAGGCTAGAACAGGACAGACATGTGGGGATTCGGAGAAACTGGCTTTGAACACCGTGGAGAAAGTAACCAATCAGTGGCCTAGGATAATCCGAAATTCACCCGCACACTTCCGGTGATGCCGCGCAGGCGTGCGGCCGGATATCCCGCGCGCGCCCGCGCTGCGGCCGGAGTAACTCGCGTGCGCGCGCGCTCGCCCGGATAACCCGCGCGCGCTGCGGCCGGGGCGGGCCGGCTGGAAAAAACCCGGATGGAAAATCCGGACTCTACGTCTAAGGAAAAAATTGGAACTCTTCTGTGTTCGGAGGTAGTTTTAGTGAAACCGGAAGTCACGTCACACACTTGCGCAGACCCACCAAACCACAACCATGGACCCATAGTGGGTTATTACCCCAAACACACCCCCAAGCATCCACAAAATGCCTGCTTTCTATACTACGACCAGACTGCGCATGCGCAGACTATTGAACACGGATGAACCATTAGTCCAGTCGGATGCTGCTTCACGAGAGCTTCAAAATAAGACGTCATACGACTCCATCGGACCCATAGTGACCCATGTCGGCGCCAAAATGTCTATTTCTATATACTTGGTCTACTGCGCATGCGCAGAATGACGACAGTTTTACGTCACATCCACCCAGTCGGATGCTCCTTCACATGTGCTTCACATTGATACCTCACTCGACCCCATCGGACCATTAGGGGCCTACCTAGACCCCAAAACGTCTATTTCAATACCCTTTTCCCACAATTCCCTGTCTGCGCATGCGCAGAATGTTGCACAAAAACGACACACTAGACCAGTCGGATGCTCCCTCACGAGAGCTTCAAACTAAGACCTCATACGACACCATAGGATCATTAGGGGCTCACCTAGACCCCAAAACGTCTATTTCCATACCCTTTTCCCACAATTCCCTGTCTGCGCATGCGCAGAATGTTGAACACGAACGACACACTAGCCCAGGTGGATGCGCCCTCACGAATGCTTCACATTGATACCTCACTCGATCCAATCGGTCCATTAGTGGCCCACCTAGACCCCAA
>JAVTVY010048882.1:0-22501 GCA_036873755.1 Hanleya hanleyi
ATTTGCATGTAAAAATCAATGTAACCCAGGCTTCAATGGACAGACCCAATTCCACTGTTCCGAATTACATTAAACTTCGTCCTAAAGTATTGTCGAGGACGTAGATGACGAATCCGAGGTCAGATTGTAAAATCTATTTTATCTTAATTATTAAATAATTAATTTTATTAGAAATCAATTTAACCCAGACTTCAATGGGCAGCACCCAATTCCACTGTTCCGAATTACTCTAAACTTCGTCCTAAAGTAATATGGATAACGCAGATCACGAATCCGAGGTCAGATTTTGAAAATAAATTTTACCTTAATTATTAAATAATTAAATTCATTAAAATCAATTTAACCCAGGCGTCAATAGACAGATCCTAATTTAACGCGCTTTATGTAAAATTTCATCCCGGATTCGTAATTAGCTACTCCCAAAATAGTTACATCGATCTGTCCGTCGCCATTTTCTACGGAACCGGGTCATCGTGGGAGGAATAGAGCCCAGTGGCAAGCGGATTTGGTCGATATGAGCGCCTTTGCCAAACACAACGATGGGAATCGGTATATCTTGACGTGCATCGATATCCTATCGAAGTATGCGTGGGTGGTACCCATCCGGACGAAAACGGGGGCGAATCTCATAATGGCGTTCAAAGATATCTTCAAGCCCCCTTTCCCATACCTGCATGAGATTAACATTGGAAGTCACTGGGGTCTTAGGTAGGGGCAGATAACTCTTGCTAGGCAGCCAGGTCACCGGAAGCGACGTCACAGGAAGTGACCCGGATGTTACCGGATGCCACGTGACCGGATGTGACCTTTGACCCGGATGTCACCGGATGTGACGTCATAATGACGCCATCGTGACGTCACAGGAAGTGACCCGGTTGTCACGTGATCGGATGTGACCTTTGATCCGGATGTCACCGGATGTGACGTCATAGTGACGCCATCGTGACGTCACCTGCACATCAGCCTCACTCCTCAGCCTCAAAAATGCTAATGAATTTGCCGTCTTTCTAGTACTCAAGTGACGTGGATTTCCTCCGCGGAGGAAATTAATTATATCCGCGGAGGAAATATTATATCCGCGGAGGAAATGATTATATCCGCGGAGGAAATATTCTATCCGCGGAGGAAATATTATATCCGCGGAGGAAATGATTATATCCGCGGAGAAAATATTATATCCGCGGAGGAAATATTATATCCGCGGAGGAAATGATTATATCCGCGGAAGAAATATTATATCTGCGGAGGAAATATTATAGCCGCGGAGGAGATGATTGTATCCGCGGAGGAAATATTATATCCGCGGAGGAAATATTATATCCGCGGAGGAAATGATTATATCCGCGGAGGAAATATTATATCCGCGGAGGAAATATTATTATATCCGCGGAGGAAACGATTATATCCGCGGAGGAAATATTATATCCGCGGAGGAAATTATATTTGGTGTTTTTCAAGAATTTCATAGGTTTTTCTTCGACTTTGTCTCTGTTTTTACGTCGTTGAACACGGAAAATTCTCAGAATATTGCTATGAATTCGCTGAAAATTCAGTTGATTTCTTGGAAAATACAAAGAAAATCTAGAAAATTAAGTTGGTTTCTTCGGAAATAGAAGAAAAACATAGGAAATCAAAAGAAACGACAATGGCTCTAACGGGCCACCGTAGGCGTCACACGGCCCAGAGCAATGGGCACCCCTTCTGATATTCTTCTGTATGCCTCAAGTAATGGATGTGCCAAGTTTGGTGCTTTGGACCAGCGTGTCACGATCTTTTTGCTAAGCCACCTCACTAATAGTAATAGTATATTGACTCACATTTAGAGGTATAAAAGCGCATTTCGAGCCCTATTTACCTTGCGGCGCAATGCAGTGAGTGAGTGAGTGAGAGGGTGAGTGAGGCGTACACAGCGCCCGTGAAGCGTGCCCAACGCCCGTCTTAACGCATAGACGCACTAACAATGGTGAGTGAGTGAGTGAGTGAGTGAGTGAGTGAATGAGGAAGTGAGAGAGGGAGTGAGTGAGTGGTCATATAGGGTCGTTTGGTATTAGTATAGAAAGCAGGAGTCGTTACGCCTTAATGCCCGTCTCAACGCCCGTCAACGCCAGTCGGGAGCTCGGAGCTCGGGGATAGGGCAGGCGGGAGTTCGGATCTCGGGCCCCAAGATTGTTGCTTTCCATACCACTCCTAAACAATATGGCGGTACAAGGCCAGAGCGAGACTGTCGAGTCACGTGTGTTTCCACCGCGGAGAAAAGGTTTCCACCGCGGAGAAAAGATTTCCACCGCGGAGAAAAGGTTTCAACCGCGGAGAAAAGGTTTCAACCGCGGAGAAAAGGTTTACACCGCGGAGAAAAGGTTTCCACCGCGGAGAAAAGGTTTCAACCGCGGAGAAAAGGTTTACACCGCGGAGAAAAGGTTTACACCGCGGATAAAAGGTTTCCACCGCGGAGAAAAGGTTTTCCACCGCGGAGAAAAGGTTTCAACCGCGGAGAAAAGGTTTCAACCGCGGAGAAAAGGTTTACACCGCGGAGAAAAGGTTTCCACCGCGGAGAAAAGGTTTCAACCGCGGAGAAAAGGTTTACACCGCGGAGAAAAGGTTTACACCGCGGATAAAAGGTTTCCACCGCGGAGAAAAGGTTTTAACCGCGGAGAAAAGGTTTCCACCGCGGAGAAAACCGCGGAGAAAAGGTTTTAACCGCGGAGAAAAGGTTTACACCGCGGAGAAAAGGTTTCCACCGCGGAGAAAAGGTTTACACCGCGGAGAAAAGGTTTCCACCGCGGAGAAAAGGTTTCAACCGCGGATAGTGTGGAAGGCTCTCAACTCGCGATAAGTGTTTCCAATTGCGGAGTAGTGCGGGTTTCAACCGCGGAGAAAAGGTTTCCACCGCGGAGAAAAGGTTTCCACCGCGGAGAAAAGGTTTCCACCGCGGAGAAAAGGTTTCAACCGCGGAGAAAAGGTTTCCACCGCGGAGAAAAGGTTTCCACCGCGGAGAAAAGGTTTACACCGCGGAGAAAAGGTTTACACCGCGGAGAAAAGGCTTACACCGCGGAGAAAAGGTTTACACCGCGGAGAAAAGGTTTCCACCGCGGAGAAAAGGTTTCCACCGCGGAGAAAAGGTTTCCACCGCGGAGAAAAGGTTTCCACGCGGAGAAAAGGTTTACACCGCGGAGAAAAGGTTTCCACCGCGGAGAAAAGGTTTCAACCGCGGAGAAAAGGTTTTCACCGCGGAGAAAAGGTTTCCACCGCGGAGAAAAGGTTTCCACCGCGGAGAAAAGGTTTCAACCGCGGAGAAAAGGTTTACACCGCGGAGAAAAGGTTTCCACCGCGGAGAAAAGGTTTACACCGCGGAGAAAAGGTTTACACCGCGGAGAAAAGGTTTCCACCGCGGAGAAAAGGTTTACACCGCGGAGAAAAGGTTTCCACCGCGGAGAAAAGGTTTCAACCGCGGAGAAAAGGTTTACACCGCGGAGAAAAGGTTTAGTTTGTAAATTTGGATTGAATGCCGTTTATTTTAAGTTTTCCTGTTGATTTCTCATCTTGGATAAAAACAGCATGAGTGATCATCAAACAGGCGAGGTGAATTGAAGAGAAATACGCAAACATAGAGAAAATGTACAGTTAAACTTATGAGAAACATGAAATCATAGGGAAAATGTATAGTTTTATTGGATGGCACTAATAAGCCACCGTAGAAATTAGCTAGAACAAGTGAAATCCCCATATTCATTCAGTGTGTATATCTGTTAAATGATACATAAATATGGCTGCTATATTATTTACATATAAGGTTATCCTGTTTTTTTTTAATCTGATGGCACAGAGCCAGGGACTGACTGTGTGATAAAGAAATCAGTTCCTTCCTTCGAATTCATCGTTTACTGGCTTTCATGTGCCAGGTCATCGCTGTGACTCAAGGCGAGCGGATGATGCTAGTTGACAACTTTCATGGAAAGAGCGAGATAAAAGTTCGGATTCGCTGAACAACTGAAGTTGTTTGGTCGAATTCAAACTGAACCGTGTGGACGTGGGTTTTCCCCTATACGTCATAATCACATCGTAAAGGTCATCTTCCTCTATCGAGGGCAGTCATATTGGAGTGACCTTGTGAAATGGAGCATGCGCTGTGGGGAGGTTGAGCAGAAATAGAGTTAACATATGGGCGTGTGTGTGACCGGGCTTCACTGACACGATTCGATATTCATACCATGATATCAATGATTCATGCGGAACTTTCATATATCTTGTATCATGTTATGTAATCGCTAATATTGCCGAAATTATTGTATTACACCGCTGAATGATATTCAATATACCCTGACATAAACCATTCAAATATATCACGACACAAACTATTTAAAGAATACCTCTCAATATTTTGCTCAATTAGACTGAATTCAGACTCGTGTATCCATTGGTTAAATGAGGTTTGAGGTGGGACGGTTTTATCTAATGTTTTAGCAGAGTGAGTGTTCGCGAGACATACCCTGTTGTCAAGGAGACCTGGGGATATACGCGAGCGCTGGTGAGGCAGGAGACTGAAATGTCAATTGCTGTCTACTGACGGTTTTGAGATACCCGTTCACAATTGGCCATTCAGTAAGATGTTGGTGAAACCCCCGCTGTCTCGCTATGTCAGCTTCAATTTCGGATTCGGGTCTCGCGTGAGGTCTCGGTCGTCGGCTTCGCTGACGCTTGTTTTCGGGCCCTCGTTCCCACTGCAAGTGAACTCAGTTCATTTTTTCAGTCAATAGACATGAAACCTGAAGACGTTTTATGCCTTTCTATTATCCCATGAAGCGATGCGTTCTGTGCGTTGAAAAATTACTGTCTTGTTATATGAGCGATGTTAGATCTCCGGATGAATGACACCTGTCATGTAACTTCATCACGTGATTGCGAAACGTCATTGCCATTAACTCGTCAGTCAGACCTACCAAAATCCATTTGAATAGGATATCGCGCTATGTAAAAATGAACGTTTATTTTTAATGTGGTTCCTATACGTCGCTGTTTTTCATATTACCAATTATCCGAATGATGTTATTCGGCCTTCGCTGACGGATACAGTTAAAATGTGGTCACGCGGTCCAGTCATCGATGGCAATCTTCGGTTCGTTGTAATCGCATTTCTCTTGGTTGTAGTAGGATTGGCATCATTGCAGTAGGACGGAAATAGAATTGATGGCAGTCGTGCAAAATTGCAAATCTCTCCTTCACTAACCCCGATCACACAGACAAAGAACGAACGGAGCTGATAATTGTGTTTCGCGCAAGCTTTCGTCTTACTTCACATATTATAAATGACGTGATTCCCCCGCCGTGATTCTCGCCGTTATGGCAGTTATCGTGACATTTGAATACAGCGCTATACATCTGTAGAACTAATTCTGTGTTTTTTTGTGAGCCTAACTCCGTGTCCAAGTTATCCATGCTCCTAGTTATTTTGGTTTCCACAAACCGTTTACGCTCGTCTATAAAAGCAGTCCGAAAAAAGCAGCAGTAGTCGACTGTGCACACTTTCAATTCGGAATGCTTTTATAGACGAGCGTCAGTAGTTGTTGCCGGGTGTTCAGATGAGCGTTGACGGGGGTTACCGAGCGTTAAAGGGCGTTAACGTCATACAGCTAATGAGTTGCTCATCAGAAGGTCTGAGCGTAAATTATTAAAATTTTGAAGAAGTAGGGTATAATTTGCCTTTCCGTGACGGTCTGAAATGCCTCAAGCAGGGTCAACAGATCCTCGGCACGGGTATCCTCTTTCTCACGAAGCAGATGAGATACCCGGGTCACCCATTGGATGTTATCCATGAGCGGGACAAGATGACAACGCATGCGTTGGCGCTGAGTGACATCAGCGGTCCTCTTTGTAGAACTGCGATAATAATATCGGACGTCGGCTTGGTGTAGATGATAGCATTCGGGGCCCTGGGCTTGGTGTGACGCTTTGTCTATAGGGTCTTCATTGTCGGGTTCAAAGTTTACACTACTCAACGTAGTGCTTATGTTAAAATGTGGGAGATTATGCCGTTTGAGATAT
The DNA here is from genome assembly GCA_036873755.1 of Hanleya hanleyi. Lineage (NCBI taxonomy): Eukaryota > Metazoa > Mollusca > Polyplacophora > Lepidopleurida > Hanleyidae > Hanleya > Hanleya hanleyi. Next base: position 6,040 of record JAVTVY010048882.1, read on the forward strand.
ATATATAGATCAACAGTGGACGCGTGTTTCTTAGGAGCGATCACTCTGGCATACGCCGCTGCCCAGCTCATGTCCGGGGTTTTCAACATTGACACTGTTTTGTTGATTTGCGTATGAACTGGATCCTTGTCCAGTGATTTCATGTGGATTATGAAGTTGAAATACTCTGAAGTAAAGCTAGTATAAAATTGCGGCTTCCTATTTCGAATATCCACTGTGGTGAAACTCGTTACGCCCACCTCGTCCTTGTAGAGATCGGGCCAGGCCTTGTTCGGGGCTTGTGGTGGAGGGGGCGCTGGATAGGGGCCTGTTAATCGGGATCGCCCAGGTGTTTATCCCTCTGTGTACTCCATGGATGATCTGGGCGTAGCAGACTCCCGCTCTGACTTCGTTGTGACCCCTCGTCCGATAGCATTTGGGTCGTCAATCGACGATCTTCGGGTTTGTAAGTTTACGAATGTCTATAGCCATTCGGATGACTCATTGCGGCTTAGAATGCCTGCTTCAAGTAGTCGCTGTTCTGGGGATACGCTGAGCAACGCGACGTATTGGCAGTTCAATGCAAATCTCTGGGTGCCTTCCCTTCGGGAAAAATATCCTGGGTCAGATAAATCACAGACAAATTCCGATGATGGGACCCTTTGTTAGACAAGACAGCGATGTGTGAATTGTACTTGACCGCACCCATCAGATCCTCTAGTACTACCAGGTTGGTTTGCTCCGGATTGAAATGAAACGCTTGATGGATATCGTGAGGAATGCCTCGGGCGATGCTTACATTTTTAACCGCATAGTCTGGCAGGCGTGCTGCCACTGCTTAGATCCAGACAATACGAGTATAGCTGATGGGTCCTTCCTCTAAGAATTTGAGCACGTTTGTGGAAGTTCTCTACTCCACATGGTGTACCCACAGAGGATGGATTTGGTGGCGTCTCTTGGCTGTGTTTTCACAGTGAAGGCGTCTGATCGTATCATCGTGACGAGAGAAGGGTCGATGACAGAACGTTCACGTACTCGACATCTTTATTACTCTGAACACATGTTAATCCCTCTCGTTTCCGGGAATCCACCCGCCAGTCACGTGACAGGACGTTACCTCGAGATCAAAGGGCAATGTCAAAGCTCATTGTCCTGGCAACCCAAATGACAAAGGCTGACTGTCAACCCTCCACATTTACTCTAACAATAATTTTTACGAAAAGTCCGGCTCCAATTCCAAGGTTTCCATGCACCCAGAATTCAACAGTGCACCTGCTGGAAGTGCACACTACGCATCAGCTGTGATCTGGAAGTAACATTGCACTGAAAGTGACGTCACAGCCCACGACATTTCCACCACATTCCCCCAATTACGTTCCCTCAAATAGAACTATGATTCCTCTTCTTATAATACTTTTGATATTAAGTAAGGCCCAGAAAGTTTACGCATACTCAACCGTACAGGAAACATCATAAATAATTATTTTATTTCAAACACAACGGTCCATTGAACTTGATAAAATCCACATGTAAAGTAACGTAAAAACAATACAAAATGGTAAGAAAATGAATTCAAGCTATTAAGGAAAACAAATTTGTAGGCGTTCGGTTCGGTTGCTATCTATTTCATGGAAAATATAATAGGGTAAAACTTCTACAAACAACATGGACCATGATGACCTGGAAGTGAACTTAACCGGAATGGACCTCCCACCTGAACTGACGTCGCAACTCACCACATTTCCACCACATTTCCACTCTCAATTACACCCCTCAAATTGGACTACATTTGCTCTTTATAACTTTGGTATCAAGTATGGCCTAAAGATGCACACATACTTCAATCGTTCAACCCTATTCACTCACTCACTCACCCCATACTTCAATCGTGCAGGCAAGATCATATAACACATATACGCAATGTACAATGCGGCAAAAACAATACAAACTGGTAAGAAAGTGAATGCAAGCTATTAAAGAAAGCAAATTAGTATTTCATGAAAAATATAACAGATAAACTTCTACAAATATTATGAACCATGATGATCAGGAGGTGACCTCGAAGCTGAAGCGCACAAGAAGTCACAACCCTCCACATTTACCTCTGCAAATGGGACTAGATTTTCCATTATTATACTACTTTGGTATTAATTATGGTCGATTTTTTTACACATACTGATCAATCGTATAGGAAAGATCATATAACAACTATTTTATACATGTATATGACACAACAGTCCATAAAACTTGATCAAATTACACATATACACTATGAACAGCGATGCAAAAACAATACAAAATGGTAAAAAAATGAATTCAAGCTATTAAAGAAAGCAAATTAATACGCGTCTGGTTCGATTGCTATCGATTTCATGGAGAAAATAACAGGTAAATATTATGAACCATGATGACCAGGAGATGACCTTACATCGGAAATTACCTCAACCCGAAATGACCTCGCTACAGAAGTAACGTTACAACCCACCACCTTTCCACCACGATTCTCCTTCAATTACACCTCCGCAAATTGGACTTCATGTGTCTATATTATACTACTTTGGTATCAAGTATGACCGATTTTGTCTTCTTCTTTTTTGTTTTACACATATTGATCAGTCGTATAGGGAAGATCACATAATAACTATTTCATTTCAGACTTAGCGGTCTAGGGAACTTGTATGTAAGGTAAGGTAAAAACAATACAAAATAGTAAAATAAATGCACGCAAACTATTAAAGAAAGGAAAATAATAGGCGTTCAGTTATGCATGGAATATATAACAAAGTACATCTTCTGAATCCGAAGAAAATTACAGTTGAGGCAAAGGAAAGTATACATTTTAGGTGAACGACAGCTTCCTATAATGTCTATTATTCAGTGTATTCTTTCATAGTTGTGAAGCAAAATTACCTATACCAAGCATTTCTTTTTTCATCATGTTTTGTTCAAAATGATGTCTTGTTGGATGCATACCATCTAAAATAAAACGTGGCTAATCTATCAAAAGGAAAGTTGACCTTGATAAATTTGACAAATGTCCGCAACAGTTATAAAATTTAATTTTCCCATCCAACAGTTTGACTTGAAAAATACATGAGAGAATTTGCTGTAGTTGATACTGTGAAATCCATATTTAAATTGGAAATTTATATAAATTAGGTTTAATCTCCATTAATTGTGATATGACCATGCAAATATCAGATTTTAATGACCTTTGATTATCATACATCATTTGCAAATACAAATGTATGACCACTAATTGTTGTATATTAATATTATAATTACTGAGAAATTCATGTCATCTAAACTAAATCAAACGGCATTGCAAAATATTACTGAAAATATTAAGGAAGTAGATCACGTTGCCTACATTCATAACATGGGAATTTTTAAAATCTTTTGAAACAGAATATCCTATTATTGGTGTCCTGATACCTTAAAAGTAAACAAAACTAATTATTCGTATTCCCAGTCGATCCAAAGTGAAATAGTTTGGACCAAATTTGGGCCTGCCAGATTCATCGGCTAGACGGCGGAATGGTAGGTCAGCAATAGATTATGTTTGCGGTAAACCGAACACCGTCCCCGAAACTTGCCCCGTATTCACTGCTAGCCAAAAGGCAACTTTGTAAATGCCTTGGCGATGATCCCCAAGAATATATCCTATCTCCAAGTCAATACCCCACCCAAACCCCCTCCCAGACATGGGGCAGAAAAGGCCTATTTTATCCGTTATACGGCTGCTATTTGAATAAAAGTATGGTGGCCCTCCATTTTTTATTTCATATTTCATCAGGTGTGTGTAAATTTCACATTATATGGTAATTTGGAGAAACTTTGGCTGTGGGAAGTTGCGAAAAATTGGCTTCAAACCTGAAAATAGTGCTATTTCCCTATTAATTCAGCCATTCGCTAAACACTTCCACGCGTCACGCAATATTTTTGTAAATAACCATGATGACTCCCAATTTTCCTCAAAATATTTAATCATTCAGTGATTGGCCATTACTGAGCCTTAAAGTAAATTCTCACTTTGAAAGTTCGAACGTGATTTACTGCCTTTATGGCCTGATATTCTTCAATCTGCTAGAAATGCTAAATTAATGCAAATTTAATGGGTCTTTGTTCAAGTGTGGCGAATCTTAAAGCTATATCTGCACACCGTGTAAAAACACTGTGGAAAGGCAACAACGCTGTATATATTAACACAATCTTGATGATGTGACTTGAATGTAGCGAGCACCGACCGAAAGATAAGCTTACTGCACCTGAAATTACGTGAATGAGCGGTTGAAACCTGAAAAAGTGCAATCAACAGTTCTTGCGGACTGTTTGGATCGTTTCAGAAGCAGTATTGTTGATAAAATCTTCCGCGTTGACAGGAAAACCTGTAAATGTGAAAGCATTTCTGCTGAAATGGCAGCATATCAGCTCTATTAAAGACAAGTCTGTACACACTGAGATTAGAAAATTTCACCAAAATCTTCATTATGACCGTCCTAGTTATCCTCAGATTCATATGACGATGGCCTGGTCTTTAGGTTAAGGTGTCAACGTCCTAGTTTCCAAAACATCTAATGTATGGGTTACAGTATCAAGATCCTAGTTTTCCAACCTTCTTGCGTACTTGGTACAGTAATAACGTTCTAGTTTCCCAAGCATTTGATGTTAGGGTCACAGAATCAGTCCTAGTTTACCAGACAGTAGGTATCCTCAGATTCATATCATGATGGCCTGGTCTTTAGGTTAAGGTATCAACGTCCTAGTTTCCAAAACAACTGGTGTATGGGTTACAGTATCAAGGTCCTAGTTTTCCAACATTCTGATGTACTTGGTACAGTAATGACGTTCTAGTTTCCCAAACATTTGATGTTCGGGTCTCAGAGTCAGTCCTAGTTTCCCAAAGACTGGCTATCTCAGATTTATAGAATGATACATCTGGGATAGAGGTTACATACATTGGAACCACTGATGATTTTCCAAATATTTCCCATAATTGTCTTCTCTATTATAGAGGTTACAGCTCAGAGAGAGTCAGTACCGCTAACTGGTTTCGCCATGCCATAATACCGATCAGTGTCACTGTACACACTATTGAACACGTCATTATCTGGTCGAGTTTGGGGACTTTGGGCGAGGTTTTCCCACTGAAGATTGTAATACATGTGTGTATCATGGACTATTGTCTTTCCGCCGAGCTTGACCTCTGCATCTGTGGATTCTTGAATCGGGTCTTCAGGACAGTAGAATATCTTACGTTCGCGTTCAACGTTTTTGCTCATCAGCATGGACTGGTACACAACGTTATCATCCGTGTTCGAAGGATTGCAGCCCTGTTCACTGGAAAACTGTTGTGTATCTACCAGGTCTGGTGAGTTTCTCTCTCGCCGTTTGAGGATGTTTCGGTTGGAGTACATGTATTCCACCTCATCAGCGGATTCAGTACCATTCTCCGGATCTTGATTCAATTCTGCTTGGGTTCCTTCGATAGTTTGTTTTCTTCGTTATTGGGAGACAAGTCTACAGATGCGTAAACTGGACCCTCATCTAACGCTGTTGATGCCTCTGTTCTTGTGTCGGAGCCTGGCATCCAGCATTTGCACACGCAGTAGCACTCGTCATCACAAACATATCCCCTTCTCACCCCCTTCCACCCCCTTCTCTCGGTCTGTTTGCCAGCACGATCTGGAAAATGATGAGAAATTAAGTTATCATCGAACTCCCAGAAATGCAGCCAAAGCGGCCATACTTCTGCCGGGCAAGAAATATATACGTTAAGTATATTAGGATGATCTTTGTGGGAATTAAGATGTAGGTACGGTAGCTTCAGACGAAAGTTGCTGTTCCACAGACCGTTGGATCTGAAAGGTATATTACTCCTCGTGTGTGAGGATCTGTAAACCAATCATAAAGCGCATGCTTAACCAATGTAATGACCGCTGCCCTATGCGACACTAGTGAACTACAAACCTTCGTCTTCGTATGAAACCAATCGAAACCGCTATAACCAGGACAAACCCCAAGCCGATACCAATTCCCATGTACATGTACGTTTGTTCTGAAAGAAGAAATCGCAACAATTAACAGTATTACAATAAATATTTAACATAAACTTCGCAGAGTAAAACGGATTGAGTGAATAATATACCCACTTCTATCATCTCCTTTGGCAACCCCGTCATCCTCTTCCTTCACTGCAGATATATTACATAGAATGTTGTTAATGACATGGCACATATTATACACAGGATCTTGTTAATGACATGGCAAATATAATTAAGCACAAGCGTGGAAAGGGCACGTAGTTTAATAATTTGACAATGGAGTCACGGTTGATCACGGTTCTCATATGGCGGATAAATATTCCTGCCTGCGGTCACAAGCACTCGGACACAAACAGTACCACACGTGCATGTACATTGCTGAACAAAAGCGGTTCAAGGACTCAAATTATTGAGGATAATGTTTAGCAAGTAACGGACGGATGGAAATTTTTGGACAAAAAGGTGCAAGAAGACAAACAGCAAGGATCAATAACTGCAGAACAAAAGATTTCCTGAAATTGGCATGACGGTTATGTGAATTTATTCCATAATTAATTAAAACAATTGTTAAATCTATCGAGCACTTTCAATAGGAGACTGGCCTTGAGTATATTTTCTAGTGTTCTGAGATTGTTTCGTATCCGTCATGTTTTTGTCGTCTATTAAAAATTACAGCTACTAAATTATAGAGACTTTGACAATCTGCTTCAGATGAGTTTGATACGCGGTGTTCCCAGGTCGTCTTCCAGACAATCATTGGTGAGATATGTAAGGGGTGGGAAAAGTTGACGACTAAAAAACTGTTCAAAGGGGTTAACATATGCAGACCATTCCAATGTGCAAGCGTCATGAAATGTGTTCATCAGTCACATTGTCACAGTGAGAGCAGCTCATCGTTTTTTCGGCTTTGTGCTTTGTTCATGATATTTGTGCATCACAGGCGGATATCAGATATCAGTCATTGTACACAGAGTGGATTACTATAAGCCAGAGACCGAGTTGCTGATTCGTTCTCTCGGCATATTATACAACATGACTGTACATATACGTGGAAGGTGACACACTATTCTTTCTGTCATTTTGTGAATTTCGTGCTTATCTAAACTGACATGACAATGGATCACACCGTGCAAATCAAAGATAGGACTCGTCCTGGATCAGACCACTGGGCATTTATTTATTACTATGGCCACAATTTTACATATCCTTACACCCCACCATGGTCGAGGGTTTAGGATTTTGCAATATACATTTTCGAACGGGTTCTCTGTTCCAGAGCCAGGCAAACAAATATATATACATAGACAAATTTAACATTTTCATGCTGACGCAAACAGGACAACACACACACACACATGCCCCTGCATCCACAATCACAAATAAACCCATTTGGGAAGAAATAACTTCTTTCCGTACGCTATCTTCACCAAATCGATGAAAAAAATAAATAATTTAGTAAGTCAATTATTCATAAGATACGAATAGGTTAACTACTGCTTGGTGGTTACGCCAATGGACCCCACTTCTGGACGAAGATAGAGAGATTCTTATTTTTTGTATAGATGTACCTCCCAATATCTCTGGTTCTGATCACAGTGTCCCTTAAACCATCCGAATCAGGCTTCAGGTTGTAGTATCTACATCTGTATATATATTGTTTACCGAGTAACAGCAGGTGATCATTAAGAACAGAACCTGTATTACCCAGGATTACTTGGGATCCCGACGGCACCTACATTTGAATTTCTACTTCATTTGACCATGTATGAAGATTGCCCCAAATTGCTTTCGAATAATTACATTCATAAAACAAATGCAGGATACTTTCTTTCTTTTAGTTGCAGAAGGTACAAATATCGGTATCGGTTCTACCCCATATTTTTAAAAGACAATTGGGTACAAGTATTCTGTGAATGATTTGGTATTGAAAATATTGATGGGTGGTGTCCATTGAGGTATTATAAATGCAGCTGTGTATTGAAGTCCAAGGCAGTTCTTTAGAATTTAGTTCATCTTCCCATTTCTCCTGATTTCGTTGCGGTTTGATTTCAATCTTTTTAATAAGTATACTGTAAATAAATTTTAAGCATGTTTGATTCATCAATCGTCTGTATACTTCTCGTTGATTCGTAATAGTTCAAATAAAAGTACCGTTTTTTTTTTATATTTGTACGTTTTTCATTCGATATATTGTGAATTATAGCACAATGAAGGATGAAATAGATAGGTTTGATTCCAAACTTAGTCTGGATTTCATTGAATTTTTAAAAACATGTACCATCCTCAGTCAGAAGATTAGTGAGATAGGATGCACCCACACCCACCCAGTGGCGTATATCACTCCACTCTGATATAAGAACAAGGTTAAACAGAAGATTGTTTTAATTTTGGTCTGTTGCTTCGCAATATTCCACACATTCTGCCCATGATCTGAGGGTGTCACACCAGAACGGGGGGGGGGGGGTTCTTCTTCTTTTTGTACTGCATATATGCCTGCAGAATCTAGGCATCAAACATCGCGACCAGCAAGGCGCAATATGTTTTTCACCAATGCCCCAAAAATGCCGTCGTCTTCTACTACTCTCCTTACCCACTTCACTTTCAGATATGATGCAAAGGCTTGAAGATTTATTATAACCAATCAACCTTCTGTTTTGGGCATAATGATTGTTTTAAGTTTTATTTTGTCTTGCTTACAGTTCCATATAAATTGGAAATTCTTTTTTCTAAATTTGATATAAAAGTTGTATCAGGGTTTGGTTGGGTTGAAAATAGGTGTACTAAAAGCGGAAGAACATGTGTTTTAATAACTGTAATCTTGCCTATAGGGGTCAGATTTCTTCTGAACCAGCATCCTAAAGTTTTCTTAATAGAGGTCATTTTATCGTTATAATTTATTTCAACACTATCATTCATGTTGAGGTAGAAAAATATACCAAGCAGCTTTAATCCTCCTTGATCCCAGTTTATCCTGTAATGAGGACATAGCTTGACAGTACCACCTTTTTCTGGCCTATCCACACTGCGATTGACCTATCTACATTGAGATATAATCCAGATGAAGAAGAAACCTTATTCAAGAGACTCATGGCTACTTCAAGAGATTGCCTCGAGCCGTCGAGAATCATAGTAGTATCATCAGCATATTGCTGATTTTTTATTTCTGTGTTTTCTATTGCTATTCCTTTGAGTTTTTTGTTTTGTTTAACGGCGATAGCAAGTGTCTCCGCAACAAGGATAAAAATATATGGAGATATCGGGTCCCCCTGTCGACAGCCCCTTTATAAATTGAAAAATTCAGAGATATGCCCATTATGTACAACACAGCTTTCGCTACCATTTTGGAATGTCTTAACCCTATCTGGCCTGGGCTTTTTGGGATCTGTCCAGGCCTGGGGGGGGGCCGAAATGGCCCTCCCTAATTATTTTTCTTGTCCCTTGAGCTAGGGAGCTGAAACATACCACACTATACCCTTGGGTCAAGCTCTACCAGAAAATGTAAAAAAATCCAAGATGGCCGCTTTGATGACGTCACAGTGACGTCACTTTCAAAAACGACATTTTTTGGTCGATTTCTCGGTCGGATTTTCCGAATTTTTTATTTATGCAATTTCTTCGCAAAAACTGCATGATAAATTAGTAAATATTGATGTGATGTGAAATAAAATAGTTTTTGCCCACTTTTCATCGCGGAAAAGCAGAAATTTTGAAGAAATGTGACAAAAACATCACTTTTCTGGTACCCCACGTGGCCGCCATCTTGAATTTAGGCATGATCCTCTGCTCAGGGGGTTATGCAAATGGGCTCAAAATGACCCCAATATGATAAACTATAAAGTCCCGGAGTTTCAGCACTCCATTTTTCGTCGTTCCGGAGATAGCCCAGAAAGTTTGGCAGAGGGGGCCATGATGCCCCCGCCCCAGACCAGGTAGGGTTAATCCACCGTATTATATTATTCCCGAAACTAAAAGATAAAAGTCATCTTTCTATATAGTTCCAAGACACAGAGTCAAAGGCTTTTTCAAAATCGATCAAGCAAAGTAGGCCTGGAATACTGTTTTCCTCAGTATGATTTATAAGATCAAACAAAAGCCTAGTTTTTTTCCAGGATGTGCCTTCCCTTCATGAACCCCATTTGTGTTTCGTCAATTATTGATGGTAAACCTTCTCGTATTCTTTTAGCTTTACAAGTTGATATAATTTTGTAATCTATATTTAATAGTGATATTGAGCGCCAGTTTTTTTTATAAATTTTATGTTTTTACCTTACAACTGAAGATGATTCAAAGGCTTTGACCTGTTAGACAAGAAGTGCAGCCTGCCTACTATAAAAATGGAACTTGCTCAACAATATGCATTGTGATGCCAGATCGATCTCTGGCAAGATCCAGGTGCATATTGTCAATGTGCCCTCTGCAATCCATACTAAAAATTAGGAAATATTCCAAGCTAAAAGCGGTTACTATATACATCCTCATATTGGCAAATCTACCAGTTATGCTGACAAATTCTGTCTTCTTTGTAGCCTACACATATGTGGAATAAACGCTGTCAATCATCCTTTTAAATCTCTTAAAAATGGAATAATAAAAAAATAAGAAACTGAAAATCTCAATTATCAGGAGCCAACTAGTGAGTCACGAAGGTCTAATGGCTGTTGGAACCGTTTTTAATAGCCGCTACCTTAGACCGAGGGCCATTCGCCTTCGTCTAGACCTGGCGAAGAAAATTTCACTGCAATTTTGAGAGTAGTGCAACTAACTTCGATAATCTCGTTTATTGATCTGCTTCCGTGTTCAGAAGTGAAATATTTTGATTACCAGTATATAATTAACAATACACCAGGGAAAGTCTACTTATACATCATGTGAGCATGTGGCTAGAAAATAGAAAACATTATTGAGATACAACGTAATAACTGCGATTTTTCTCGCTTCGCATCGTGAAGATTTACCGTCGCGACAAAATTCTATTTACGCATAATACATACAGGGAAAAGCGAATTGCAGATTACAATTTACCCACTTTTATCCTTTTCTGTGGAAATCCCATCACCAGCTTCTTTCACTGCAGATGTAACAAACATGTTAATGACATAACATATAATCACGCACCAGCTGGGGAAAAAACGTCTAAAGTTTGTTTTAAAATGGCATCATGAAAATTCATTACCAAAGGATGCAATATATGCATCCCTATCCACGGTTACGGGCACTCTTACACAACCATAACAATATACGTACAACAAAACATTGCCGAAGGAGGCCTATTCAGAGGCCCAAATTTTGGAAGACAATGGGGTGGTTTTCGAAAAGAATAGTTATAATAGCAAGAAGCGAAACAAACATCAATTCAAACAGCAAAACAAGGGATTTCGTCAATAAGAATTCATGCAACAAGGATAACACTTATGTGTTTTTATACCATAATTAATTCAAACAGTGGTCCATTTCTGCGTCCGATGTTACAGCCATGAAATTGTAAGTCTTCTGTCAAAACTTTGAAGGAAATGGGTAAGCACACGCAACAGCTTAAAATACAGGGCAGTTCACGTTGAATTTATCAGAAAAGGTCAAGTTGGTAGTACGACAGAATAAAAAGTGCTTGCTTTGAAGTCTACGACAGGAGAGATGAGTACAATTTTGGCATTGTCAACTGTATGTTTGATATTACTGCAATGAACTTGAACAATCTCGTGTATCGATCTGTTTCCGTGTTCAAGAGGGTAATAGTTCAAGCACCGGTATATGACTAACAGTCTAGCTACACATGTCGATACGAAATAAAAGAAATTTCAGGATAAAACTGAATAACCATGGTTCTGTTTACACGAATAGGTCCATGTTTCATGTAAGGAATCACGATAGAGAGAATCTTACTCTGCTTTTTAGACATGTTAGATCGTTTTGCTCTTCAATTTAAAGGGGCGCTGGAAGGGGGGGGGGGGGCTATGAAGCTGAACTGGAGTAAGGGGTGGTAGTCGAGGTTGCTGATGGCATAAATTATCCCTTCACTTCACAGCAGCCTTCTCCGTTCGCGGCTTTCTAAAATCATTACCTACAGTTTACAGCGGTGTTCTTATTCAGCAGCATTCTGAATTTTTTTTATTTTCTCAAATCCCCTAATTCTCGAGCTTGACTGGGCCTGTGAACAACCACTTTAGTTGTGGTATTCTCCGTTGTAGCTTTACATCCAGTTTCCAGCAGTGTTCTTATCGTTGGTGTTCTGAATCTTGACCTGCTGTTCACAGAGGCCTTCTACTCGAGAGGCCTTTTCAAATCTATCCTCGGCTTGAAGATGTTGTTTTTTCAGCGATCTATTTAAATTTCACCTTCATTCCAAAGTGGGATTTTTAAATTGTAATTTTATCCTTCACCATAAAGCGATATTCTCAGTCATAGGGGCCTTCTCAAATCTTTCACGCCAGTTGTCAGCAGTGTTCTTATTCAGCGTTAATCTAAAATCTGTACATATATGATACACTGTCAACCAATGAGGGCGCTCATTGTAAAGGAAAGCCATTATCCAATAATGACTGCTCTTACAATTGTGACAGTCTGTTTTAGTAATACTCACTGCCCAAGAAGTTAACAGTTACCATAACGACAGCTTTCTTAAATTTCACCTTCATTCGGGAGGGGCTTTCTTATTCAACGGTATATCTAAATTCCTAATAATGTTTTCCTTCAATATACATCGGCATTCTCAGGGGTTTTCTAAAATCCTTACCGCCAGTTGTCAGCGGTGTGATTATAAAATTCTAAAATCTGTACATGCACCTGGTTATACATGACGGCTCTTGCTCCGATCAGACTGGCGCTGTGGCCAAGCACTTCAGGTTGGTTTCTTTTCATGCCAATTGTCGACCAACGCGGGAGCTCATTGCAATGCAAGCCATTAACCAATCACGGCTTCTCTTAAAATATTGACAGTCAGTAAAAGTAGATTCATATCACTTATATGGACTGCTAAGTGGCTTCGCAAGACAAGCCCTGATTGGCTAATGCTAATACAGTCGTGTTTTCTATCAAGTGCTCTCACTGGTTCGATTCAACATCCAAATGTTGACGAAGGAGGACAAACCTAACCCTCTCCAACTTGTACATTCTAGCTGTGTTCTGAAATCTGTAACCAGGGAGTGGCCTTCAAATTGAGTGGCTTTCTGGAATGTATCTTTCGCTTGCAGCGGGTTGCTAACCAGCGGGGTTGTCAAATTTGACCTTCTTTCCACTCGTAAGCAACAGTTCACCTCGTTACTCATTAAGTTCTTTCCATTTTATTTCATATTTTGTAAAATGACTTGGCTGGAAAGATCTCTCTTTCACGAATGTTGTTTCACTATACGCTAGGATATTAACTCCCTGTGGACTGGGCAACCAAGATACAAGCTACATGTAGCAAGGGACTGCCCTGGTGTAAGATATAACGTTCTGTGATATTATATCTGATTTTCTCATATTGACACAAGCCACTTTTCTCACTTTGACACAAAACATTTTCTAGGTCAAACAATCGCATGCACAAATATACTGTGTTAAGTGTCCCCATGGCCCAATGGTTGAATACTCGGCTGGCATGAAAACATTGCCGAATAAGTTGCCCACTGCCAACTCAGACTAAACAATGTAGAATACCTCTCAATAACAAGACCGCTACAAATTGATGGAAATTTCTACAAAGCCGCTCTATATAAGGCTCTCTGTTAACTGACTGTAGATTTAAGACGACTGCTCAATAAGGAGGCCGCTACCAACTGATGGTTAATACTACAAGGTGCTCAATCATAAGGCCGCTAAAAATTGATACTAAACCTTTAAGAACACCGCTGAATAAAGAAGCCGCTGTCAAATGATGGTGGATATTAAGAAGACCACTGCAAGCAAAGAATACATTTTAGAAGGCCTCTCATTAAGAAGTCCGTTTCAACGGACAGGAATATATTGTAAGCAGCGAGCGCTATCGATTAGTTGACCCTGTTCAATATGTCAGTCGACAAATCTCGTGTGTGTTGGTTCTGACTGGTTCTCTAATGAGCCACAGCTCCCTCAAATAAACTGGTATTTAGATATATTTACATAAAATATACTGCAGTGTACTCATCGCAACGAAATGGATATGTATTTGGATATAGAATCTGTAATTGGGATTTTATGTAAGGAGCATCATCACCATCATGTCTTGTAGACTGAAAACCCTTGACTGTTGTCTCTTGTTGAAAACCATTTTATGTTTTTGTTATATTTACATCTGGTTATACACATATGGAATTGGCGCGAACTACCATACGAAAAAGGTCTTTTAATCTGAAATTCTTTTAAGGAACGACGGCTGAATATTGAATGCCGATCTAATGCTTGCTATTTTCACCTTCGCAGAAAGAAATTATTTACTTTTTGAAGAGCAAAATGGTTTCCGTTCTGGTATGAGTGTATGGTGTACACATTTGTATGAAATAGTAGGCCCATAGTTAATAAAATACTTTCCTCTGGTAAAGATGTGTTTGCCTGTTTTATTAATCCGCAGAAGGCATTAGCTGAACAGGCATCTATTTCATGAACTATTACATGATGAAGTCAATCAGAATTGAGAAAGAAGCGGCCCATCATCTCGCTGTTCCGGGATGGATGGACAGTTACGTTGGATTGTTTGTCCAGTTGAACTTGCCGGGTCGCTTTGTAGGTTTTGCAGGTTCGCGGGACTGGGTAGCAGAGTATAACAATCAAGAGGATAATTAAATACCGGTACGTTCGTTTATTACATTTTAATTGTACACAAGTACAGACGGATAAATAAGTAAATACTTCTGCATATGGAACCCGACATAATTTGCAGAATTCATGTTTTTCGTCGTAACAGTCGTGCTCTGAATAGAACCTTCTACGGCGCCTCCCGGATTTAAATTTGTAACGCAATCAGAATAAAATGGTTGAGCTAATTCGAGTAAGATTCTCTCTCGTCCGTCGTCTCTATAATCTGGTCAGTGTCCGGACTTTAGACAAAGTACGGTTATACGGCAAAACATGACCTGAGTTAACAACTTCCTCTTCTCAAGCGGGTTTTGCATAACCGGCTTGCCCTCTACCGCTCAGTGGTTTAATTAGCGGCAAATTTTCCATCCATATTTATAATTGATAACTAATATTCGCCTCGATACACCGTCGCGTCTATAAAAAAAATGAGTCGAGCATTAGAGAGGCCCTTCGCGGTCAGCTGCGAATTTTTACGTGTCGGAATTTCCTAGCCTGATCCAAACTGACACGATAATATAGTTCAATCTGATTAAAAACAGACCCATAAACCGATACTCAGAAACTGCATCTGATCTCCTGCTTTCTCAAGGCCGTTCGGTTACTTTCTGCCACAGAAATATCTCTTTGTGGCTACCTCATCTTTGACCAATCCACGCAACGTGCGAGATGGCATGGTCTTTTTACGTAACCAAAAGTTACAAAATTACCGAAATAAGAACAGCATAGCTGCAGCGAAATATATGACCGCCTCATTAAACGCAACATTAAAGGGGTGGTGAAAAATGATGCCGGAGTACTGACAAGAAGTCATATGACCCCATGGACGAATATACTGACTGTATATTTCTAAAAACACAAGAACCAAAAGTGATCTCCAAAAATATTCGAACTAAGTTGCGTGGGGAGGAGCTAAATGGTTTCGACGGGAGTCGAGACTGATGTGAACAGGGACCATAAAATACACCTGTATTTCGCATTGTGGATTGGTTGTCAACTTGACCTGATTCTTCGGCCTCGAGTCCCTAGAAATTTGACTTAAATGTCATTGGCTCTCTCCGTTCCACTCTATTTTCGAGATTTCAGGAATTAGCGGGATCTGTGCAGGATTTCGTTCAGAACAGACTCTCGATAGGAAGAGGGTCAAATCCACTTACACCAGAGCGGATCTGTTTAGTCAGATTGCTGGTGGTTATCAGTCCAGATCTACACGTATGTCGTGGAGTTTCAGCAGTAGCATGTGCAAAATAAAGATAATATACTATTTTAGCCAGGTCACAATGGCATTTGTCGTCTGGCGGACTGCTTGTAGTAGATGTGTTCATCATAAATAAGTTATGTATGAGTGCACAATATGTGACTTCATTGGTCAGTGGACCGCTAGCCTCACACTGCTGACACTCTTGTCAACGGGCGGTGGTTCTCTATGGGTACTTTCGCTTCCTTCACCAACCAAACTGTCTGTTGCCATATATGAGTGAAATAACCTTGAGTTTGACATAAAGCCCCCCCCCCCGCCCCCCATTGGTCAATGGTGTCACTCAGTGTGGTATTTGAGTAATGTGTATTAATTTATATGCGCCTTGAGGTGAGATAAATGCAGTCTACATTCAGTAGGCCGCTGCCATCTGTAAATAATTTTCACGTACACAACATGAAGACATTGTAGGCATATCACTATCAGTATCGGA
>JAVTVY010048883.1:0-22277 GCA_036873755.1 Hanleya hanleyi
AGGCTACAGATCGCAAATTGTCCGGTAATGAGTCAGTGAGTCAGTCCATCCGAATCCTTTCGTCGGCAAAATAAGGAGAACCGTTGACATTAGAACCTTGATTTTTGGCATGAACGTGCATTAGGGCATTGTTAACAGCAAGTTCTGAGCTGAAATGAGCTGAAATAATTCTGATTAAAATTAGATTTATAATTAACACTTCAGTATATTGTTATAGATATATGTAAACTGTAGCCTTTAACGTGTATCCTATTTCGCATCCAAACATTTCATCATTGACCACATCAGGCTTCAAATTCAGGTCAAATTACCCACTGATGGTGAAATATCCTACATCAACCAATTAAGTCAGCCTGGTGCAATAACCCAGCAGAAGAAAGAAAGATGTGGTATCATCCTTCAGATTGGTCTGTGTGAGCAACAATGATAAAAGTTTACTGAGGGTGAAACAAAGCCATGACGGCTGTTTAAAGGGTCTTAATTTATTTTCTTTGGGTAGAATTTAACTAGATAAAGTAACTTTGATCATCATGCCAAGAAAACTGTGGTCCGTTTTGCTCCAGCGTTTTATCGCATTTAATGAGTATCAGTTACCCCCACCGAGTCCTGTCCGGCTAAAAATACCCTGTCATTGATCCACATTCCACTGTATGCCACATGGCCCTATTACTGAGGTTAATCTTAACGTGCATCTGGGACAATTCCACAATTGCCCGACAGCATAGGCCTACTGCATATACCCTCAAAAAATCAGCCCTGTTTGCATAACTTAAATTGTTAAACCATATCATTGAAATAATATAGCAGAAAACATTGATGTGAGTTATGATATGTACACTATGACCAAAGACATGTTCATAATGTTCTAATCGGATAGTTAGGACAATCATTATTTTGCATCAGAGAGTGTGTGACTTGGATTCAAGGGTTAATTCTTTGGAGGGAAATACAATTTTGACAGCAGAAATAGGACCCCGCCATTTGCTGATTAGAGTGATAAAACAGGGTAGGCTAAATGGACCCTTTTCAATGCAGTATTTCTTGGCATGGATGTGAAAATATGACATACTTTGGGGGTTTTTTGTACCTCTTGAATATTGACTATATATCACACTTGGATATAATTTGAACAAAAAATTACATGTGTAAACAAAATATGTCTAAATTTCTCGAGTCATTTCAAATCTTGATCCATTTTGATTCCTTGATTAGGGGATACAGAATCACTGCCACGGAGTGTGTTGGTGTGTCACAGCAATGCAATTCCGATTCACACAATGAAGCTGAGGTGGTTTAACATTTATCAATGAAGAAAATCACCGATCAACCGCCATAGAATATAATGTGAAACAAGAAAACCGGAATAGTACATTCATCAGATTGCCGATACCCAAAATGTGTTGTCTCATATATCTAGATAACAACGTGATGTAGAGACGCTATTTATTCGTCTTTGTACCGGTTATGCTCAGGAGAATGACATAGAATCATTATTATCTTGTGCAGAGAAGGTGTTGGTCTTGAGTTGAATTACCGTAAACTACATAAATGCTACCTTTCTACTATAGTACTATATATAAAAATTTGTTGTATTGTTGGGAAAATAATGTGATTCAAAAAGTTGTTTTGATCCTGGACAAGGGCACTGAAAACCATTAAAGAGATGTAAATGTATTTTCACACGTAAAGCTTGAAATCTACTGAACCTATATTATTCAATCTGTTTCCTTTAATTAAAAAATTGTAAAATTAAATCGGCGATCGTTATTTATTTTGGAATGAAGGCGCATTAGGAGACTGTTACCAACAAGTTCTGAGCTGACCTACTTTTGATGAAAATTTCTGGTGATTTTTGATGAAAATCACTGGCGATTCTGACTTGGGCGGTGCCCATCTTAATATAGGCAGGATTTCAACTGGGGGTGGGGATTTCCAAGAGTTCAGTTCGCGTTCGAGTCCTAATGCCTACTGTACTTCGTAGGTCCTGTGACGGTAGTCACACTGCTCATGTTCAAAAAGTTAATTACTTATTAACGTTATTTCAGAACGCTATGATTTGTTTACTTCAAAATATTCCAAATTTTCCAATGGTTACAGCAAAAACGTTTTACGGTCTATCCCAATAATGGGATTATTGTATAGTCCACCTGACCCCGTTCAAAATAAATAGAGCACGACATAAATATGAAATTAATTTTATGAAGTTTATGACCAATACGCCAAACCATCCCGAAGAAATCGGCAAAAGACTGACAATTAAGGACTGGAACAATTCGGCGGTTGTCCGCTTTCCACTAAAATGCTCAATGTATTTCAAGTTCCAGTTTTACGTGTGCTAAGGTCCAGTTACTAATCCAGCAATCTCAGTTACTGAACACATGCTGTGTAGTATGGTGTTCTATTTGGGCCAAGTTTGCGTCGCGTGGCGACTTTTAGAAACTCGCCACTCGCCACGCGCCGTGGACCTCTCCGGCGCGCGGCGACTGGCGACTTTTTGCTATCTCTTAACCTGCAAAAACTCGCCAGTCGCCACCCGCCGTAAAACATGGCGAGCTTCGCTCTATCTTTTAACCTGGAAAAACTCGCCGCGCGCCACTCGCCGGATGAACCACGGCGCACGGCGACTGGCGACTTTTGACTGCAGTGAAACTCGCCACTCGCCACGCGCCGTGGATCTCTCCGGCGCGCAACGACTGGCGACTTTCTGCTATCTCTTAACCTGCAAAAACTCGCCAGTCGCCACCCGCCGTTAAACACGGCGAGTTTCGCTCTATCTCTTAACCTGGAAAAACTCGCCGCGCGCCACTCGCCGGATGAACCACGGCGCGCGGCGACTGGCGACTTTTGACTTTTGGAATTCTCAGGACTTTTTCTCAAGTGCGCATGCCCGGGGAGCATCAATTATCGGAATATTTTGTTCGAAACATGCTGTCATTTAATTTAATTTTAAATCTCTTCCTCGTGCATAAATATACATAATTTCTAATGAATGAACTCTCCAGCTACATCTGATGCTATGTGACTAATTTTGAAGATGTAAGCTATCTGTAATAATTAATATAGTTGTTTTTTGAAACAAGTTCTTTTTAATGCAATACGCATATAGGGCAATCTAATTTTGTCAAATGTGCAGATATTTTTTTATTAAAATACTCGTTATCCGTTTCTGTGGAGAACTTGCATACTCTCGTTATTATCTGCTGGTATATTTTAAAAAGTTAACACCAAGACAACATTTTCAATCGTTTTTTTTATCTTTTTTTTATATAAGTGCCTATATATATTTATAAAACAGCATATCGTTTTCAATTCAGAATGAATCGCTTTGAAATTGTTCCTTATTTAAGATACAATAAAGCACTCGACGCGGGAATTTTGTTTTACAAGATAAAAGCAACGTCAACTAATATGCTGTATGAAATATTAAGAAAGCGAATAGAGCGTCATCGTCATATTGATTAAAAAAGTAAGAAAAAATGCTAACATTTTCTCTGGATGATTGAATTTCTCTCTTCGTAAGTTTTATGTGAAAAACGGGCGATATCTTTGTATAAGAGATCCTTTATTGCTGTTTTAATCCATAGAGCGGCTCTTTGTTGGGTTGATATTTCCTGTATCACAAACCCTACAAACTATCAAGACCCTATTTTTAAAGATGAAAAGACGTATTTCTTTCAACAGTTTCCATATTTTTTTTACTTCCTCAAATTCTATGACATCGCGACTGTGATTTATGATATTGGAACTGCATAATTGATGCTCCTCGGGCATGCGCACTTGAGAAAAAGTCCTGAGAATTCCAGAAGTCAAAAGTCGCCAGTCGCCGCGCGCCGTGGTTTGTCCGGCGAGTGGCGCGCGGCGAGTTTTTCCAGGTTAAGAGATAGAGCGAAACTCGCCGTCTTTTACGGCGCGTGGCGACTGGCGAGTTTTTGCAGGTTAAGAGATAGCAGAAAGTCGCCAGTCGCCGCGCGCCGGAGAGGTTCACGGCGCGTGGCGAGTGGCGAGTTTCTAAAAGTCGCCACGCGACGCAAACTTGGCCCAAATAGAACACCATAGTGTAGCAACTACTAATATTATACATTCGCAGTTGTCAGATCTCCATCTTTATGTCATAATTTCGTTACTTTAACCAGAACTCCGTCCCCGTTTTTACCAATCAAGATATGATGCCATGGGATGTTCTGTTTGGCATGTACTCTCTGAGATGATAAGGAATCAGCACATATGAATATTTTCGAGACCTTGGAGTTATTGTCCGCACCAGTAGTGTAAAAATGGGCGCTTCAAGTAAAGCTCAACTCACACTACGAACATTTTGTTGTATTAGAACAAAAACACTGTTCAGAAAATGTTTTGTCTGCAGTGTGAGGTGCCCAGAAACAGAACACATCTGTTCGGAACAAATGTTGGTGAGATCAAACTTGTTTGATATTGCGAACATGTTTTGCCCTGAAACAAGTTTTTGTCTTCAGTGTGTGGCGATCGCGAACATTTTGTCGAACATATACCAACAGTTATCCAATCAACTGGCAGCTGTCGGTCATGTGACGAAGCCGCTCTCACATGACACAACTGCTTGATCGCGACGACTGGCGGTCAAGAGAAAATGTTCGCAGTGTGAGGTTACCACGAACAAAAACACGAACAAACTGTTCTGTTCTAATACAACAAAATTTTCGTAGTGTGAGTTGGGCTTAACATTACTTTTTTGTCCATTTCCAACTGTCCATTGTCAATCAGTTTAATACCGATCTTTGTAAGAGTGTATATGGTCCACATAGTCTTGCTTCGCCGATTTGTGATAACCTATACTTCTATAGGACACCAATCCTGTTTGTACCTCCCCAGCCAGCTATTCCTATAGGACATCAATCCTGTTTGTACCTCCCCGGGCAGCTATTCCTACAGGACATCAATCCGGTTTGTACCTCCCCGGCCAGCTATTCCTATAGGACAGTGGCCGCTATACCGTCTTCCATATCATATACATGTTTGCAGGCCTCTAGACCTTGGTGCTACCTTTCGCCGTATATTTCAAATCCATGCTAATCTCAAGGCCTACGGAAAACAGCAAGATATACGAAAAACCCGCCAAATTAGGACTTACAAGAAAACTTATTGATGCAGATGCATCAATGCCGGCGGAAACGTTTGTAGCTTATAATCTGCGTATTACAAGCCGATTACGTGTGCAACTGGTGAATACGGGTCACGATGCACCATTATGGTTAAAAAAACGTCGATTTGTTTGTTTTCATTAAAGGTTTGACTAATGTAGTTCGCGCAAGGACCCATCTGTAAAGTGTGGGGTTAGCCGGAAGTTAAGTGCTTGCTGGCAAAATGTGCACATGAACCGCATGTCCAACTAGGACTTTGAAAGTAATGTTCTCTGGTTGACGTATTAAGTCACTTCATATAGCCTGATGTAAGAGTTCGCGCTGTGGCATTATATGGGACCCATCATCAAGCCACTATTTCTTTATTGATGTGTGTCATTGTAAATTAAGCCTAGATCGACTTTCTCTACACATCAATCCGATCCGCGTGTTTTACTGTTTCGAGTTTTTAGTAACTCGCAGTTCAATCTCAAACATTTTGCTGCAGACGTACAGGTGAATAACTTGATCATGTGGGTCATTCTCACGGAAAGGCACATTTTCACTTGGGGAAATATCTCGAAATCAAGATCACCAATGACTACAAAATTTGATTTCAACAGAGTCTCCATTGACAAAACTTTTTATAACGTGTACAATAAATGCAGACATTCCGATTAATAAATTTTTCGTAGCACTTAACGGTGGAGTTGTCTTCAATCATGTCAGTGGTGTTACACAGGAATGATCAGTAGATTGGGCACTAAGAGGATAGAAATAGTAAGATACACATATGCTAGGCAATACATTGCGTGTAACTATGACTAATGATGAAAAATATTGAAGTTAAGAAAATAAGTTTGTTTTTAATATCCTAATTATGCTACCTAGCTCACCAAAATCAGCCAATTGGACCGCATGTATCAACCATTCATGTAGATTCTTGATTCTTGATTTATTCTTGATGTGACTTTATATTAATCGAGTTTGTTTCTTTTTCGAAATATGGGACAACTTAGACAAGTGTTTCTGAATTTCTAGACGATTCTTGCATCCGTAACACCAGTGACAATCCGGTAACAGCACTGACCTCATGTAACACGTACCACTGATTAATTTGTTCATAGGCGCAAAAATGCAGTTGCAAGTGAAGAATACTTAGAGGCAAAACACGTATATGAAAAGCCTTCTGATAAAACTGCTTTTTCTTCTTCAAATATTTGTCTAACTGAGATGTAACACAAGTGACAACCTGGTAACACCAGTGACCTCGAGTAGCACCACAGACCCCGTGTAACACCAGTGACCAATTTGTTCATAGAGCCGTAAGTGGAAGCTATTTAAGGGCAAAACACATATATGACAAAACTCTTTAACTTAGTGTTATCTGGAAGAAAGGTAAATTCAAGTTGTACTGAAACTTGGAGCAAAATCATCATTATTGTCAATGGTGTTACCGTACAAATAGTAACACCACTGACATTTTGGAAGGAATTGATTGTTGCTCCCTCATATATTGTCGTGCCGGTCCAAAAACAATGCTTTTGTAATTCATACGCACATTTCTTTATTACCAGTTAATATTTTAACTCAGGAGCCATTACATGTTGATCCTGTATCGTAACATCAGTGACCGGTAATGAACGTATGCTGAAAATTTGGAGCTAGAAATGAGTGAAATACTGAAAAGAGTTTCATAAATCACATCGTATGGAATCTCAAGTTTACCCGCGCTTGGAAAAGAAGACGTCTGGTGGCAAAACTTTGTTTCTAATTTGAGCGTTCGCTTTACTTTTTGGCTCCGATTTCAGTTACAGTAACACCAGTGACCCGAAAACCAGTGACAGACCTTTGCCCATGCCATTTTCACAAGATAATCTGCCTTTGTAAACAATATAAACAATATATAAGAACAGATGTAGCTGCTTGCCAAAAAGGTAGAATGATGTAGAACAAAAGAATTTCTGGCAACTTTATCGTGGTATCAAGGTCACTACACTCAGTGACAGGTCTATTTTATCCTAAATTGAGGGTTCTGGTGAAATTTTACTCGAAAAAATTAAGCGGGACAGTGCTTGCAATAAGTTATTCGTACTCTACCAATTGAATACTACGAACAATCTGAATTTTTCCAACCGTAAGATTTGGTTAGAATGAAATTCGGGTCGAGTGACACGAATTGCGCCTTTCCTTGAGAATGACCCAAGTATGGTCATCGATTTGGTCTCTCAGCCATAATAAAATAGTAGTACTAAAGGACATTTATTCGATGAATTCATTATAACAGAATTTAATATTATTGTGTTAACCACGAACGGGTGATACAATCCTGTCGTTTTACGATATGAAACTAGTTGGATCACTCCACGGCACGTCTGTGAAGTATGGTTCGAGAAAACACCTGTTACTCGTCCAATATCAAGATGGCCGCTCCCATGTTTACTGAATTCAGATATCCGGCGGCGCTGCGCCGCCGGAAATAAAAATTTATTGTCAGAATGAATTGTCAGCCATTCTTGCACAAGACAGACTTACGACGGAGGAGAACAGGATTCAACGCCTTCACTTCACAAAAATTGTCATATCAATGTAGAATTATCCAAGCATATGTCCACAGATGTCTCTCATATGAGTCTCATATGGGATAGAGACTTACACAGAACGGGATCAACGGTATATACCTCCGCACGAAAAGGAGGTGATTCACATTCAACAACCACACTGAAATGAAGATGGGATTTAGATCTCTAGAAAGATATCGAATCATCTACTAAGTATGGTATTCAAACTATTCAGTGTCGAACATTATGAAAATCTTACTCACCTGATTCGATACGACGAACTATTCGAATTAAGCCGCTCAATTGATATATTCTATGGACTGTATATTACACACAATATATGTTTTCTTTATATCAACCCGATACACTATATACGTCTTGCAAAGTATAGAATTGCGATTAAAGTCTGTAGAATTAATCACTTAGTGGGTGAGTGTTTTTTTTTTCTTTTCTATTCTATTCATTTTGTGCTGCCATATGATTGATATTAACAGAGAGTCAATTTTCGGCTTCTATCAATATGAAGGATAAAAACATTACATCTATAATGACGGCATACTATGAGCAACATATTAAAGTGATCGTAAACCCTCAAGTAAAGTTTCCATCAAATGAAAGACCATTGCAAACAGCGTGGGAAAATATTTATTGTAATTTTTAGCTCATCTGGGCCGAAGGCGGCCATATTGGATTTCCTCATGAAACATTGTTATCGTGATTTCTCAGGAAGTACTGCATGGATCTTTCTCAAATTTGGTACGCTGGTTCCCCTTGGGGGCTAGTTGTACAAGATACCTTTTTCGGTCCGATTTGACAATCCAATAATATGGCCACTAGGTGGCCATCTTGGATTTCCCCATGAAAATTTATTATCACAATTTCTCAGGAACCACTGCATGGATCTTTCTCAAATTTGGTACACAGGTTCCCCTTGGGGTGTAGTTGCCGATGATACCTTTTGTGGTCTGATTCAAAAATCCAATATGGCCACCAGGCGGCCATCTTGGATTTTCCCATGAAACATTGTTATCATGATTTCTCAGGAAGTACTGCATGGATCTTTCTCAAATTTCGTACACAGGTTCCCCTTGGGGTCTAGTTGTACAAGATACCCTTTTCGGTCCGATTCGGGAATCCAATATGGCCACTAGGTGACCATCTTGGATTTCTCCATGAAACTTTATCGCGATTTCTCAGGAACCACTGAATGGATCTTTTTCAAATTTGGTACACAGGTTCCCCTTGGGGTCTAGTTGTGCAAGATACCTTCTCTGATTCGAAAATTCAATACGGCCATCAGGTGGCCATCTTGGATTTCCCTATGAAACTTTGTTATCGTGATTTCTCAGGAAGTACTGCATGGACCTTCGTCGAATTTGGTACACAGGTTCCCCTGGGGTCTAGTTGTGCAAGATACCTTTGTGATTTGATTCAAAAGTCCAATATGGCCACCAGGCGGCCATCTTGAATTTCCCCATGAAATTTTGTTATCGTGAATTCTCAGGAAAGTACTGCATGGATCTTTGTCAAATTGGGTACACAGGTTCCCCTTGTGGTCCAGTTGTGCAAGATACCTTTTTTGGTTCACATGGCCGCATCTTGAATTTCCCATAAAACTTCAGAAAATTACTGCATGGATCATGTAGTGTTCAGGTGGGACAACACAAGTTAGAAACTCATCTATTGCAGTTCTTTAGTAAAAATGTCTTGCAGCTAGTTTCACCAGTTATAGCCAGATGGGCTTCAATGCCGTGGCGCTATCTTTTACGGTGCTAGGGGCCGTGTGGTCATGTCATCCAAGTTGCCACATGAACAGGTACAATGAAAGCGTACCTGAGATACAACTCATATCACGAATCATTAGATTCTTGGTATGTGTTTTAGAATATGTTAACCGGAAGACTATACTCTGAAGTCATGTGGCTCTGTCAGTATGTTGGCATCTCTTCCCACTTCCCTTATATATGTTGTATTTTTTACCTGTATATGGCGAGATTCTGCTGGTGGACGTTTCGTCCCCGAGGCTCGCCCCCTGTACAGACCTTTTGGTCTCTGATTTCTGTTGGCAGTGTGGGAAGTTGATGCTGGGTTGACATCGGGCCTTACAGATTAGTCTTTTGTGTTAAATGCCGTCATTTTCATCTGACGACGATACAGCTCACCAGTCTCAAGTGTACGAGTTGTCACAGCGACACAGCTCACCATTTACCAATATACAAGTTGTCAGAGCATTCCCATCATAGCTCTCTAGATTTGTATCTAATACCGCTGATGGCGATGCTAGGGGCCGTGCGGTCATGTCATCCAAGTTGCCCCATGAACAGGTACAATGAAAACGTACCTGAGATACTACACATATCACGAATCGTTAGATTCTTGTTATGTGCTTTAGAATAGGTTAACCAGAAGACTATGCTGTGAAGTCATGTGGCTCTGTGAGTATGTCGGCACCTCTTCCCACTTCCCTTATATGTGTTGTATTATGTTCGTTTCAAAGTGATGCTGTGATCTTTTGACCCATTCAATGGATTATCTTCAACAGATCATAATGACTTCTCATGGGAAAACAATTCCACAGAACAGTACATGAGCCACAGATGTCAATTCATCTGCGTAATAACTAGCAAAATTAGCGCATGTCATTAATTGGGATTGGTAAACAAAATTGTGACCTACCGACCTATATAACTGACACCTGTCCGTAATATTAAACGTTCCTGAACGATGTAGACCATAGCCCATGCTCATACCTTCACAATAATATCATAATTGCAATATTTGGTCAATAGATTTCGGTACACGTTTAATAATCTTATCATCCTCCTAAATTTCATGTTTATTCAAAATTAGTTCGAACTTTGTACAATCTTGGGAAGAAGTACATGTAGTTGGAGGAAGATGACAAATCATTTCGTCAAAAACTTGCACATGGTCTGTAGAGAACCTACAGCTGTTATTGTTTTATATTGATGTCTTTTCCAGTGTACACAGCTGACAATATTGAACACATACGCTCATTTTCATTCTAAAATTACGGCAATGACCCACTGACCTACATAACAGACTTTGACCACTCAAAATAAATCTTCCATCGGCTGATAGCCCATGTACATATCTTTCTAATGATATCTTACATCTAACATAGAAAAAAGAGTAGTAGTGGAAATATGTTGTCATATGTTACCCCAACCCCCTAATTTCCGAGTTTTTTTTTGTCAAGATCCCTGATCCGGTATAATTGCCTCTACACACACTACCTACCCATGTTTCAACCCACCCTAGAAGCATGCTTCTATATCTGGTCTAACAAAAAAAAATCACACTGAAAATTCTCTAAAGCGTGGGTTGAGGTTCGACCTGAAATAAGCCCTTTTCCTGTTTGGGATGACGGACAATTTAATTCTCTGTTACATCTGGGGACTGCCAAGAGCCAAATGCATCTTAGTGGAAGAGTTATCTGCCCATAAATATCTAATGGAAATATTTAGTACATTGTGTTTGTTCATTATCAGTGGCTGAATGATGTAATCTGCCATAATTCTAAGAGAGAGATAACAATGATCAGAGAGGGCTGGTTAAACTCGCTCTGTATCGGATTTTTTAACAGTTCCAAGCTGGTACCACCACTGTCATAAACATGAATGAAGCGAAGATCAAAAAAATTTATCATTAACTACGCAGTTTCAGAGACGATATTTTTAACAGTTTCAAACTGGTACGACCACTGTCATCAACATGACTGAAGCGAAGATATACTTATCATTAACTACGCAGTTTCAGTGACGATACTTCAGGCTTTCGGACAAGGTGTAATATGATTGAAATGTTTGCCTAGAAATTTTTCATTTTTGTATGCCAGTGACCGGCAATTACTGAATTTACGGTACAGAGAGGGTTAAAATTGCCAATAATGAAATATAATACATGAGGTAAACTTTCTGCATCTAAAATACAGTAGTCTACTACACTGCAACCCCTTGGAGAATGACAAGTTTAGTGCTCAAGCTTACCAATACCACCTAGGGCCCTGCTATTGAGTATTCTCAACCCTGTGGAGATAGATTTGTCGAGGAGTTGTCTCCCTCTACCACAAAGTCATTTTATCAAAACTATTTGTTACAGGTAAGTTACAGTCTACAGTGTAGTTTGGAGAAAGTGATATACAATCACTGGTTGAAATAGTGGGGAAGGGAACCTGTGCGAGCGTTCATTCCGCCCATTAATATTATTTTGCCTTTGGAACTGAGCCTTTGTATGTCAGATTCAACTGAAGGCTGAGTATGTCGTCCCCGAATCTGAGAGGATAACTGGAGTTAGCTGGGAATTTCTGTATAACACATATATAAGTATCTTCCACTATTCCAAATTTTGATTTAGGGATGAAGACACACTGAAAGGTACAATTTGAAGAAGGGGAGAATGATAGCCAGGGTAAAAGGACAACATGTGTTTAAGATGAGTAAATGGAACAATGCGGTAGAAGTGACGAAAATAAAATATTACATATACAAGAAATTGATCAGTTGGCATGAAGTACAATTTTATATTGTATACACAGGAAAATTTCAAGACACTTTGTCTCATTATTCTCGAGTAACAGGGCCTAAAGTAGTGCATTTGTGCAAAATGGTTGATACTGAAGGGAAAACAATTCCTATTGTTATCTGTCAATCATAGGAGATAAACGATAACCAGAACCAGATTTGGTCTACGTTTACATATTGCAACAAGCTGATTCTGGTTATCGTTTATCTTCATATGTTTATAGAAAGGAATATGAGGTGCTTTCGCCTCAAAACTGGAGATTTTGCACGAATGCACCACTTCACGACCCTGTTATTCGAGAATGACGAGACTCCGTGCCTTGAAATTGTTTTGAGTATATATATAATATTGTACTTCATGCCAACTGAACAATTTCTTAAATATGTAATAATTTATTTTTGTGACTTCTACCTCATCTGTTTTGGGGCCATTTACCCTGTCGTGCATTAATGGCGAGTCCTCTAAAATATGCTAGTGCTTTCACATGCAGGTGCGAGGAGACATTTGTAACCTTGCAGCGCGTTTTTACGATCTTTATCACAGACGCCTGTCTCACAGAGACCAATAATATCAAATGACTTAACTGCGTTTATAAAAATATTGTCAGTTAACTTGTTATGCGATTTGAATATTAGACCATTTACATTCCAAGAACAAATATTCAGCGCCTTCTGATGAGGGCTATTGGAGGATGGCATGATACATCAATGAGATCAAGTTTTATGTATTTTAAATAAAATTAATTCCGGCTTGTATAGGGTTGCCGTCTGCGAGATATGTAGTCACGAGATGACTTGTGTGTATTTGCACGTGTATTTGCGAACCTCCTGATGAAGGCGAACCACCCCCGATCAGTAAATCCTGGCTACGGCCCTGTGTTGATTGGATGAAACACGGTTTCCGGATTTCTCAGTAACATTCTCCGATGCAAGCCTCGCAGTGTTGTTGCTCTATCGGAGGTGGACCTTGTCGGTGGTTAACTCCTTATTGCTGGGTCCTGTTGCTGACTTGGATCTGCCACTGATACAGGCAGAAGTGGAGCTGTTGCGTCAATGTTGTTCAAGGAATGATCTTTCCTAGATGCATGGAGCTTCCAGCTTAGGATTTCATCTTTGGATTTTAGAAGTTCGTCGTTCCGGGTCTCAAGTGCACCTATTGATTTAGTTCTGCTTTGAGGTTGGTTGAACATGGCTTCATATTGGCTTTGGGTAAGTTTTTTTTGCTGTTAGACGTAATCAAATTGCTGTCTCAGTACTTTTATATCCCCTTCCAAGTGTAACGAAAGTGGAGAATGCAAACGACCCCTTGGGTTCCCCTTTAATGAATCACTGCTCACGTGACTACTGTGAAATAGAAAGTGACATTGTGTTTACGTGTGCGGTTCCCTTACCTGATGGAATTCAACGCTGTAATTTTCTTAGAATGAACTACAATAATCCGGGAGACAGACAATGCCTCGAAACCCCGGTGAAGTTATCTCAAACGATCAGTTGGGACGGAAAAAGGAACCCTGGGGAGCTCACTTGCTTCGCTGTAGATGACGTCAGTCAGGAATCCGGAAGTCAACATTGAGAATATGCAGATGAGGACAGTGAACTTTGCGGTCGTCGTATGAATTAACTAGAGAGAGTTGGAAGCTGAGATTTACCAGTTACGTCCGTTATGAATTATGGTTTGTTCGTCCATAGGCATATTTATCCAGCGAAGTCCAGATAAACTGATCGGGGGAAGTGTGATAATTTGACAATAAAGAGGGCGCTGGCAGCGTCGACTTGTTTCTACCTTTATCTGCAGGAGAACGTTCTGTTTCTACATTTATCCGCAGAAGAGCGGTAGCCCTATATAAGCCAGGCTCCCGCGGAAACGATGCAGAACACCAGAAACTCCGAGGCGAGAGGACGCACAAATTGTATCGGGGAGAAGAAATCCAATACATTGCCGTGCCGGAGAAGGGCCGTGATCAGGCCGCCGAATTCTTGCCGCCGCCGGGCCGAGACCAGGCCACCGAATTGGAGAAGAGCTGCCGCCGAATTCTATAGCATCATAGCATACATTTACACCCACTTACATTCACACGTCCGGGCTGTGTTTACTCTTCTCCGATCTCTACCTGTCTCAACCGTAATGCACAGTTGTGCGGGTATTGCACTGGGAGATAGCGTATAGACACTTATCGTTAATGGTTATTTCTAACTCTACCTGATCCTCGTCCGTATAGCACAGACGTGCAGGTTTAGCTCTGGGAATTAACTAACGGCGTTAGTGTTGATAGCATGGCCATACCTTAGCCGCATCTCTACTTGGCTCAACCGTATTCAACAGTTGTGCAGGTACGACCCCGTGGTTAATGGCATCGATTAAGCTGTATCCGGTAGGAGGCGCTCGTCTCTGTGAGGAGGGTACCTAATCAAACACAAATCCTACATAAACAATTATCCATGCACACACGTACTTAAACACACAACCTACGGGTTGAAATACATTCATGCTAACACTCACAAGCTATAGGCCCAGGTCTAGAGTTTGATATATATACACGTACCCAGTAAATCGTACCATAAACGATTATCCATTCACGCTCCCATAAGCATACGGTCTCTCGCCACCCTGTACATACATGGAGTAATTCACGGCCAATCATAGATTAATACTGTCTGATACAGTAGTGTATAAAGGGGGAAGCCTTGACCAGATGCCCATCTATTGCGGATGACCATACAGTAGTATAGAAAGAGGGTTCCTATACCAAGTGCCCATACAGTAGTATAGAAAGAGGGTTCCTATACCAGGTGACCATACATTAGTATAGGAAGAGGGTTACTAGACCAGGTGCCTACAAATTCACCGTGTGTTATCGATGTCCGATCCTATGTGGACCGTGTAGCCGTGAACTCTAGCCTTGATGATTCGTCCTTGGAGCGGAGCCGCGGAGTGAGTCGCCGTGAGCGGGGTCGCTGAAGCCTGGGGGTTTATTCCTACGAGGGGTGCCGTCTGCTGCTGTGGTGAGCCGTGCAGTTGATTAGTCCTGCGGTGTTACAAAGAGACGGGCCGGTGCCGTAGAAGCCTTTGTACTGTGATAGTACTTATAATGTTCAAGGCCGGAGAGAAACACAGTGACAGACACAACTTACATGGTCGAGAAACTGGGACTGACTTTAATCGATAATCCGGTTTCCGGTATGGCGAGTATTACAAAACCATAACTGTATAAGACGGTATACGGATCTGGACATTACATCCCTCCCAACTTTTGGTCAAATTATATGTATAAAATCAATGACACAATATATATGGGTCTGCTCGTTAACCATATTACTAACTCATGCTTGTACAATGTCCATGTATAATGTCACTTAAAATTTTTACTGAATTAAGCTCTCAGAAATCATGTAACACAATTACATTAAATGTACTTCAATAAAATAGTCCATAAATGAAGTTTGTTAGATTGTTTCATAATTCACAGTTCATTCAAATGTCCAAACGTAGTCACACAAAGTTTTAGTTGCGCCTGTACACATGCTGAATACTGAGTTTAAAGTTAGCTCGCATAAGTCCGATATCATACAGCACAAATTACTGCACAAATTAATCACATACAGAACATACGTATAGTATTTCTCACATATGGAACATAGGTATGGCATTTATCACATACTGAACATATGTATGGCATTTCTTCCCCTTTTCCTTTTAAAAACACAATAGACTCGAATATCATTGGAAAAGTGCAAATTAAAGTTCATTATGGTGGAATCATGAAATTTCAGAGTTATTCGATTGAATAAATTTCTAAGAAACTCATCAGCAAAATTATTGCTTAGGAAATTAAAATCTCATAATGTCAATCTTTGGAATTATTTTCAGCGAATGTCACACGCGATCACAAAATTACTTGTCTTGCCGCTGTTGTCTTTCAACACAACATGAAATGTCATCTCTGGTGTTGAATATCACTCAGATATACTTAAAGTTCGAAATCACGAAGTCTCGCGGGTAGGTGTCTCTCTCTCTGCGGATAATGATGAACAGGTTCAGTTACGTCTGTGGACTCGTCAAGTAAGTCGTCGACTGGTTCATTAGTTTGACAGTCTAGCTGAGCAGTTGGGGAACATTTCAACACTTTGATGAATGACGAATTTCTGGTGATGATATGTTCACCTCTCTGAGCAGTGATCATTGATCCCTTAATACGAGTAACGGTGTATGGATGGGGGTTGAACGGTGTCGACAGTTTATTAATGTGTTTTTGACGAATCAACACACGATCACCAACATGAATAGAATTTGGTTTGGCTTTAGCACGCATGTCCGCATGCTTCTTCATCTTCTGTTTTGATATCTCATCTTTTACACGCAGAGGACGATCACTCACAGGTTTAGTGATCTCAGGGAGATTTGTACGAAATTGACGATTGAACAAGAGTTCACTCGGAGATTTGCCTGTTGACGTGTGCTGGGTCGCACGGTAGTTTCGCAAGAATGTATAGAGTTCTTGTTTCCACGGTTTTCCTTCAACATTGGCAGTTCTCATGGCCTTTTCTAAAGTCTTGATAAATCTCTCTGCTTCACCATTAGCACGCGGCCACAATGGAGTGATTTTCTGATGGCGAAAACCGAGGTACTGAGCAAATTGTCTGATTTCCACACCATTGAACGGTGGGCCGTTGTCCGTTTTGAGAATTCGAGGAATTCCGTGCGTTGCGAAGATTTTATCCAGCGCGGGTATAACTGCTTTCGCGGATGTCGATGACACCCTCTCTACTTCTGGGAAGCGTGAATATTCGTCATAGATGACTAACAGATAGTCACCAGTATTCATTGGTCCGACGAAATCTGCGCAAACTTCATCCCACGGTGCCTGAGGAAGTTTCGTCATTTTCAGCGATTCGCGGCGGGTCGAGTTTTCTGGCGTTGCTGCTTGGCAAGGCAGACAATCATTGATCACAGATTCCACAAGCTTGTCTATGCCAGGGAACCAAACTTTCTGACGTAAGAGTTTCTTTGTTTTAACAACTCCCTGATTGCCTTGATGCGCTAGCTGACAGACTCTAAGCTGTAGACAGGTAGGTATAACAATTCTCGATCCTCTCAAGATGAGATTACCATCGGGGTGTACTGATAGGTCAGAATGAATTGTCGCGAATGACTGAAGTTTCTTCCGTTGGTCTTGATCCATGTTGGACGTTTTGTAGACAGATTTCCATTTGTTGGACTGCGTCAGTTCCATGACTTTTTGGAGAACTGGATCATTTTTGGTAGCTGTCTGAATTTCATCCAGCGTGAAAGCTTTAGGAACAGCGTGGTCGATGATGAA
Organism: Hanleya hanleyi; assembly: GCA_036873755.1. Taxonomy (NCBI): domain Eukaryota; kingdom Metazoa; phylum Mollusca; class Polyplacophora; order Lepidopleurida; family Hanleyidae; genus Hanleya; species Hanleya hanleyi. The sequence goes on from JAVTVY010048883.1 coordinate 17,520, forward strand.
ATTTATATGCTCCTCAGCGATTTGTTCCTCGCGGCTTGAAGGCAGTGTCGACGATAAGGGGTGCCTGGACATGAAGTCGGCCGGATTTGAAGCACCGGGTCTGTATACGACTTCATAGTCATAGCCTTGGAGTTTCAACATCCAACGCTCGACACGCATTGGAGGTTTAGACATTGGCCTGTTGAATAATGGTACCAGGGGTTTGTGGTCAGTAACAGCCGTGGATTTGTGTCCATAGAGATAAAGATGATTGTGTAGTATTCCCCATGTCAGACCAAGAGCCTCGCGTTCTGTCTGACTGTAGCGTTGTTCGACAGGGGTAAGGGAACGACTCGCGTACGAGATCACTTTCGTACCAAAAGTTTCATGTCTGGGTCAAAATTGCGGCTAAACCTACTGGAGACGCATCAACAACAATTTCAGCTGGTTTGGATGGATCAAAGTATGCCATAACTCGATCACTGGTTAAGGCCTGTTTAATGTCGGAGAATGCTTGTTCTTCAGTTGTTGTCCAGATGAAATCGGTGTCTTGCTTGGTCAAATTTCGTAGAGGTTTTGACAGGGTGGCTAGGTCCGGAATGAAACGCGCACAGTATTGCACTCTTTACCTCGCTAGCAGATAGTGGACGACTAGCGTTATGGATGGACTCCACTTTCTTGGGGTCCGGAGACAGACCATCCTTTGAGAAAACATAGCCGTAAAAGCCAATCGTAGACTTCTGGAATTCGCACTTATCCGGGTTCAGGGTGAGATTTCTGTCGCGTAACCGAATCATAGTGGCTTCTAGTCGTTGATTATGTTCGGCTAATGTAGCACCATAGATAAGCACATCGTCACTGACGTTCAGTACGCCCTCTAGGCCTTGTAGAGCTTGTTGAATGCGATTCTGAAATACTTCCGACGCGGAACAAACACCAAAATTGAGGCGTTTATAGCGAAAAATTCCTGAATTTGTAGAGAATGTAGTCAGGTATCGCGATTCTGGGGCAAGTTCTATTTGATGATTACAAGCGTCTAGTCCGTCATTCATAATCCAGCCGTCGTCCATTAGAGAATATCCGCGTCCATAATCCAAAGACCTATTCCATTTCCATATAACAGTATTAGCACCAAATTCAAAAAGACAAAAGTATACATAAACATAGGCTTGTTTCCTGCAAGAGAGAAGCGGTCAACAATTTTCAATGATGCCGGCAAGACATCATGATGTTCCAAAATATCAAATCCGTATCGCTGATCAGTATTCTTAATCCATAATATTCGTTATAGAGTCGTCATCTAAAAAATGATGTACCTCAGTCACGCTTTGATTGTGACTGTTCATATGAGTACCATGAGGATCCAAAGCACATGGGCTCATACGGCCCCTAGCCCCGGGTTAAGCGGAATAGACACATGTTACGAAACGTAGCGCCATAGATCTTGCACGCTACATGTTCGTATTTTGTTATCAGCATGCGATATGTATCGCCAAATTTGAGAAACTTTTGAGTGGAGGCGCTTGTTGGAATAGCCCTGTTTTATAAGTTTCTGCAACAATGATTGTAACGTTGATTAAAATCGTCACATTTAACACAGGATCTAGCAAATGCTACTAGGCGAGATATGTATACGCCATATGCAGGTCCCACTGGAATATTACTATCCAGAAAGGGATAGTTTACGATGTCGAAATTGTAATCATCTCTTTTGTCATAAAGTCGACGAGAGAGAATGCCCGCTTCATTTTTGTAGAGGTAGAGATCTAAATAGATCTAAGTAGCACCGGTACCATTCAAATCTGCAACGGTAGCACCATTCAAATCTGCAACAATGTCGTCGATCGTTGGTGTAATGTGGCGCTCTCTCTGAATTGCCTTATTAGGTGCACGCATATCGACACATATGCGCACCTGGTCCAGAGCTTTTGGCTTCTCCAGGACTCGGATTGGTGACACCCATGGAGTAGGCGAATCATCTATGCGTTCTATTACGTCAAGATCCAATAGGCGATCAATTTCAGCTGCAGTGCGTTCGCGAAGATGAAATGGCAGACGTCTGTGTGGCTGGGCCACAGGCGGGACAGATTCATCCACATGGAGTCGAACTTGGACATCTTTGAGTTTACCGATCCCTGTGAAACGATCACCATACTTGGCCAATATATCAGGATACTGCGATATGTGGCTTGCTGTCTCACGTTTTGTGGAGTACAGTGGTACGGGACTGTCACCGATCATACTGACATTCGATGTCAGCTGTAACAAGCATAAATCTACACATGTTGCATAACTCAGTAATGTGTCACAGTTACCCTTGGTTACGAAGAAGTCGGTCTTAAGGGTTTTGTTGTTAGAGTTCACTGTAGCTGCAAATTTACCCTGTATTTCGAGTGGGGTGTTTGAATTGTAACCATATATCGCGGGTAAGTTCTGTGTATTTAACTCAGGAACCGGGCGAAGTGTGTTGAGTGTAGCTTCACTCATGGTGTTGATCGTAGCACCAGTGTCAATGACTGCTGGGATGGACTGTGCGTTAATTAAAACTGTTGTTGTTGGTTGTTTTCGACTAGTCGACTGCTGGGCTGTTATACCGAACACATACTCATCATCGGAACTTGAATCCGGATAGTTGTCAGGAATTGTGTTTACCTGTTTGACAGTTTCACGTGACTTTTGATTTTTGCGTTGTTTCTTTCTACAAACCGACGTGAAATGATTAAACTTATGGCAGTAAGTGCATTCTTTCCCCTTCGCTGGGCAGGATTTTCCAGCAGGGTGGGGGGAGTATCCACAATTTCCACACTTATCGGGACTAGACTGTGGTTTGAAACCGGCTACATTAGGTTTCCTGTTGAACTTTTTAGGCTTGTCAGTTTGTGAGGGTTTCGGATTTGATTTGTTCTGGGCAAAGTTATTTTTCCTGTAATGGACAGCATTTACAGTTTCTGATTTAGTTTCAGTGGGACCATTATGTTCAATACCTGTAGCCTGTATTTCGGCTTGTTCCATTGATCTTGCCAGGTCCAAAATAGCTGTAAGCTGCATATCAGGCTCACGCAGAATACGACGTCGCAGTCGATTTGATGAACAGCCTTGGATGATTTGATTTTTTATTTCACGTGCATCATCATTAAACTCACAGTTTGTGGCGAGTTGTCGGAGTCTGGTTGCATAAGTGTCTAATGTTTCTCCACTGTTTTGTTGTGTCTTCCTAAAAACATATGTCTCGTATGCGATGTTTTTCTTGGGGCTGAAGTACTCAGTTAGTTTCTGGACAGCGCCATCAATATCATTACCCGTGTCTGATAATGTATCTAGAATGTCATTCACGCCTTCACCTGCATAATGAAGTAACAGCGCGCGTTGACGCTTTTTATCCTTCATATCCATAGCGATCATAAGGTTTGTGAACCGTTTCAGGTATTTAGTCCATCTTTGGGACAAAGATGCAGGTTCTGAGTGAACCTCGAACGGTGGAAAAGACGGGAGAGCTTGAGCCATTCTGTTTCAGATTGTGTCGTGCCCACGTGACAAATGGCGCGCAAACACAGCGAACGTCCTCAAAATGAGACGATAAGTTCAGACGAAAATGTCAGCTTAAATGGCTAGCTTGAGTCCAGTTTTCAGTGCATTAACGTGCACAGTTCGTTTGTCGAGACATTTGACAAAAATTGACAAATGTTGGCCGTCCTCGTCGCCAAATATAATGTTCAAGGCCGGAGAGAAACACAGTGACAGACACAACTTACATGGTCGAGAAACTGGGACTGCTTTAATCGATAATCCGGTTTCCGGTATAGCGAGCATTACAAAACCATAACTGTATAAGACGGTATACGGATCTGGACATTACATGCGGTACCGAGGAAAGCTTTACTGTGGGGTCATATGGTTGCGTTTCAATCCCCAGACGTAGTCGACTTTTCATAACTCTTACATATCTCTTCAATTTAGATGCAAAATCGAGGAGCAGGACGATATGATAGCTCTGCAAGCCTACCGCGTGGAAATTGTGAACGTGCTATGTAAGCGACGCCGCAACGTAAGAAATATGTAAAAAGGTAGTACAACAATGTAGGTTGGCATTCAGAATGTAAAGCCCGACGTCGTCTGTATCATTTGCTCACAATACTCTCGTCCAAATGACCATTTATCTTGGGCCCAAGAGATACCTGCAGTTTTTCGCCAAAAACAGGAGAGAGAATTAAGGTTTAATGTTGCGTTTAGCAATATTTCATCTAAATAGCGACGATAAACAGAAGTACTCAAAGCCAATAACTTGGCAATCCAACACATTAAAACATACGCACATTAAAACTCACGCAACAAACCGATTTCTCTCAAATAACCCAAGATGCAGTCCTCCCTCACCCGACTAAAAAGATCTTCAAAAGTAGTCGCTCGATAAACAGGTAACACGTTAGCGATAACATACACTGGTGGTAGGAATATATTCTGACAATACTGTCTCAAAGCTATCCAGGCGGGAGGGGAGCAACTCGAACTTCGTTTTTTGAAAGAAAGGTATATTTTCTCCATAAAAAAGTCATTTTCAGAGGGAAGCGGAAACCCAAATGTGTTTTTCTCCCGTTATACAGCGAAACTATTGATGTGCACTCGTGAGGCGAAAGCGAACCACCCTTCTAGATAATCCTGGCTACGGGCCCGTGTGTTACTACCTCAGAGACGCTTGGTTGTGTGTGTTCACGTGGTTACCTTGAATATCCTGACCACACGGCCCAGTGCATACTGCATTAGATACGCGAATGATGGTCT